>JAVHNF010025077.1:18676-32932 GCA_034783455.1 Micropsitta finschii | reverse complement strand
CCACATGTTGAAGGCAAAACGAGCTGCTTGCTTTTCCTCTCTCTTTTTTCTTTTTTTTTTTATCCTTTCTTCATATGACAACAGCATATGCTTTTGTAAAAGAGTAGAGGACAGGGGCATGGTGTTTAAACAGGCTTTAAAATTGAATTAGGCTGATTCTGTTAAAGACAATTATTTTAATTGTCTGAAGCAAGTACCACTACAGGTGGGTTTTTTTTCCCCTCTCCATGATCATAAATCATGAAAGACAACATAATAATTGTAACTCTCTACATGTATTGTTTTCTTTTTGAAGTACTGCTTGGCATACTGCATTTAGAATGTCTTCAAGACCATCTCCTAATAACTGCAGTGAAGTATGTTGTAAATTTCTAATGCATGACTCATTCCAAGTTTGTAATGAGTTTCCATGCTTGAAATAAAAAAGCTTCAAGCACCATCTGCTGTCTGAAATTAGCTACTGTGCATTTCCTCTGAATTTGCTAGAAGCGTTAGTAGCTTCCTGGCATTACCAGGTATTAAGAGCACTGCAGCCTTTCAATCTTGGAAGACATGAAAACATGTTTGCATGAGCCTACTTATATAAGCTTTTAAAATTTTCAGGATTTGCAGTGATGTCAGGAGCTGTGAAATTCACATAAACCATATTCTTGTAGGGACCCTTTTTTTCTTCATAGAAAAATACAACTGTGCTGTCTACAGTACAAAAAAGCTAACTCTATCCTCATCTTCCTTTAGGTGTCAGATAATGGAAAACCACCGTTGTCATCTTTGACTTACATTGATATTAAAGTTATTGAGGAAAGCATTTATTCTCCAGCAATTCTGCCTCTAGAAATCTTTATCACAGCCTTTGGAGAAGAATATTCAGGTGGTGTTATTGGAAAAATTCATGCAACCGATCAAGATGTTTATGATACTCTGACTTACAGTCTGGACCCCAAAATGGAATCCTTGTTCTCTGTTTCCAGTACCGGTGGCAAACTAATAGCACACAAAAGCTTAGACGTAGGACAGTACCTCCTAAATGTCACCGTTACAGATGGAAAATTTACAACTGCAGCTGATATTACTGTGCACATCAGACAAATCACACAAGATTTACTAAATCACAGCATTGCAATACGCTTTGCAAACCTTGCCCCTGAAGAATTCATTGGTGATTACTGGCGCAATTTCCAAAGAGCGTTGAGAAACATCTTGGGTGTGAGGAGAAATGATATCCAGATTGTTAGTTTGCAGCCCTCTGATCCTCCTTCAAATCTTGATGTCCTCCTGAATATTGAAAAGTCTGGTAGCTCTCAGCATCCAATGAGAATTTTGCTCCACAAGATAAACTCTTCTGTACCTGACCTAGAGGAGATTTTGGGTGTCCGGATAATTGATGTTTTCCATAAGCTTTGTGCGGGCCTAGATTGTCCTTTGAAATTTTGTGAAGAAAAGGTAACAGTGGATGAAAACGTCATGTCAACTCACAGCACAGCCAGGTTGAGTTTTGTCACTCCCCGTCATCACAGAACAGCAGTTTGTCTTTGTAAAGGTAAGAAAAGCAGTAAGGAAAACCATATCCTTGAAAAGAGTGGTTTGGTTTTGAACAGCCATAATCCACAAGGAAAATTTATATTACAGGACAAGATTAAGAATGTCCTGTAACCCTCGCTGCAGTAGTTGCCTAATTTTATTCAGAGTAGGGAGTAATTCTTTCTTGTCTCATTACCTCATTTTAAGAGTTTACATAATATAAGCTTATGAAAGGGTTGTTTTTATAGCTGCACCTTCATTTTCCATTTTATGAAGGAAGTTCCCTTTTTGCTTCCTGTTCTAAATTGCCAGCCATTTTTCATCTTATATGCACAAAGGTGTACTGCTTGCAAAGTAACTGAATACCACCTGGTCTGCTTAGATTAGTAGCCCACACAACTTCCAAACTTGGCTAGGAATGACAGGGTGAACTGGGAAATTAATATTCATTAAGATACATATACGGATTTATAACAGAAGATTTGTCTATAGCTCCAAGGAAAACAGCATTTCTTTTTAAAACTATGACGTTGAAATCATGTTCATGGGTGAATTCGCACATCTTAAGGAAATATTTAAAGCCTGTTCCTTTTCTGTCTAAAATACAGACAGAAAAGGAAATACAGACAGAAAAGGAAAATACAGACTTCTGCTCTCCCCAACCCACTCTGTCCATGTTTAATACCTACATGTTGTTTTTTTATGGTGTATGATAGTAATGGTAAACTTTAAACCACACCACCATTTGCCAAATCTGGGCAATTGAATTGTTTGAGTAATTATATGTGCCATTTGTTTCATCTGTGTTTGTGCCAGTCATGTCCCATTACTGTTACTTCACTTCTTTGTCTGATGGTTAGGAATATCATTTAGGTTACTTTCAGCTACTACACTTAAGTGTCCCTTTTCACAAAATACCATTACCACCAACAGAAGAGAAACAATGCATTTTGTTTTACAGAAGGGAAATGCCCCTTGGTGAATAGTGTGTGTGAAGAAAACCCATGCCCTGAAGGTACTGAATGTTTAGGAGATCCAAAGGAAGGAAAATACACCTGTGTTTGCCAAGACAGCAAAGTCGGAGAGTGTCCTGGTAAGAAATCAAAAATCTCTGAAAAAAACCCATATTATTTTCCAAACATAAACTTGATTCCAGTCCTCTGTTAAAACATTTTATGCTTTTCTGTATTCCTAAGCATCAGCCAGCTCTGCTGTGACATTTACTGGGAGCAGCTATGTGAAATACCGTCTCATGGAAAATGAGAATAAAGAAGAAATGAAGCTGACAATGAGACTTAGGACTTACTCTGCTCATGCAGTTGTTATGTATGCTCGAGGAACAGACTACAGTATCTTAGAGGTACGTTAAAATCTCTCAGTGCATATCTCCTTCTCTTCTTACTATGTTTTTTTTTTTTTTGTGCCAAATTAAAAGATTGAATCGTACCATCTCCGTAGAATTGTTAAAATTGAGAATTGCCTTCAAGGTAGAGTATGTTATACATCCAGGTGACAAACTGTACAGAATTTTTATAATGTGTAAAGGGAATTAGTTTCCTTTAGTGTTTTTAAATAAAACAAAACAAAAACCACCCTGAATTAGCTGCGAGTTTACATTTATTTTCTTATAATACTCATTTAGTCCATACAGAAAAAGTTATTTAAAGCACAAGATGAAAGGTCTTGAGGTATTGTAATCTTTTGTTGATGATCTGAGACTTCATTACTAGAGGAAAATTGTACAAAGTATATATTTTAAAGAACCATATGGAATGAATCACAATCACTGTGACTGGTTAGAATACAATGTTATTAAACATCTTTCCATGAACACAGACATCATCCTGTCTCTCCAGCAAACAAACTTCTATAGGCATCAATATTTTATATTCTTTAAGCGTGCAGACCATTTATTGATGCTGTGGTTTTCCTCTGTAGATTCACCATGGAAGGCTCCAATACAAATTTGATTGTGGCAGTGGACCTGGGATTGTCTCTGTTCAGAGCATTCAGATAAACGATGGCCAGTGGCATTCAGTATCTCTTGAAGTGGATGGAAATTACGCACGACTTGTTTTGGATAGGGTGCATACTGCTTCTGGTACTGCTCCTGGTACACTTAGGACACTAAACCTAGATAATCATGTGTTTTTTGGTGGTCATATTCGGCAGCAAGGTACAAGACATGGTAGAAGCCCTCAGGTTAGCAATGGTTTCAGAGGCTGTATGGATTCTGTTGTACTTAATGGAGAAGAGCTGCCCCTGAACAGTAAACCACGAAATTATGCACACATGGAAGAATCTGTAGATGTGACTCATGGATGTTTACTGACTACCACGGAAGGTTGTTCAAGCAGTCCATGTCAGAATGGAGGCATCTGCAACGCACTGTCAAATGGAGGTAAGCTGTGCTCTATTCTTCTGCTGTTGGCTTTCAAAACTGCTTTTCCACTTTACAGCCTTGAAGAACAAAATGACTTTGTGAATAATTCTTGCTTTTCCAGAGAGTTGTGGAACAGATTGTTCCACAGGTAGGATTGTTGAGCAGGTAAGAAGGATGTGCCTGCCTGTGTTCTAAACTGAAATCCTTGGGGTATGAAGTAAACTAAGTCCATCTGACAAGGTGGGGATTAACTTCAGTATCAACACCTGTAGAGAGTCCTCTTAACTGTCTACTTTAGAGTCTTCCTTCAAAGATTCTGAATTCAGTGACAAGCTTGAGTTTTGTGGGAGAATGAAACTTATCCTTCAATCATATTCAAAAAGAAACTTACTGTTAGACTCTCCTTTGTCTTTTGCTAAAAATATTTCTATTTCTTCCTATCCTCTCTGTCTGAACAGTGGGCAGAGAGGAGCTTATATCCTGTAAAGCCATGTGTGTCTTTCAAAAGAACTGTATTTTATTTCAGGTTACTACTGCAAGTGTGCACCTTTGTTTATGGGAACTCACTGTGATGTAAGCGTCAACCCATGTGCTTCCAACCCCTGCCTTTATGGTGGTACTTGCATCCCAGTCAGTGATGATTTTATCTGCCAGTGCCGAGGACAGTATACAGGGCAAAGGTACGTTTGTATGGTTTATTGTACGAATTATCCCTTTAAAGAATAAGCTATAAATGTAACACTTTTTCTGCTTTCTTGTTTTATCTATTTCCTGCTTAAAGTTCAGATTTGAAACCCACTGGAGTTAGTTAAAATTAATGCCAGGTTGTATGTCCCACATAGCCCTGAATCCCACACATATATTCACTTGCAGTAAGGTAATGGTTTGGGGTTTTTGACCTTTGCAGGTGCCAGCTGGGTCCATACTGCAAAGACAATCCTTGTAAAAACAGTGGCAAGTGTATTGACAGTTTGGATGGACCTGTTTGTGAGTGTGAAATAGGCTTCCGTGGAGAAAGGTAGGTAGTGTTCCACATTTATGGAATTTTAACAGTATTATTTAACAGTTCAAACTGGTTGAGATCTGTAATGTTGATAAAACAGCAAATTATGTAGCAGTGTATAGTACTGTATGTTAAACATGTTGAGATCAAGGAGACTAGAACAAAGACTACCAATGTAAACTAACTATCATTGCTCTGCTCTTTTTCTGGTAGGTGCCTGACTGATGTCGATGAATGCATAGAAAACCCGTGTCTTAATGGTGCACTTTGTGAGAATACTTACGGTTCATATCACTGCAACTGTAGTCATGGATTTGGAGGAAAACACTGCACAGACATTGTTCTTAACAAATACGTTTCAACATCTTGGAACATTAGCTTAGCTGAAGTGATTGGGATTATTGTTTTCATCGCAGGAATATTCTTGTTAGTTGTCATTTTTGTTGTTTGCCGCAAAGTGATTAGTAGAAAGAAGAAGCATCAGCCAGAACCTGAAGACAAGCAGCTGGGAGCTACAACAGCTTTCTTGCAAAGACCTTATTTTGATGCAAAATTGAATAAGAACATCTATTCTGACATCCCACCACAGGTTCCTGTTCGTCCGATATCGTACACTCCAAGCATTCCAAGCGACTCAAGGAATAATCTTGACAGGAATTCTTTTGAAGGGTCTGCTATCCCCGAGCACCCAGAGTTTAGTACTTTTAACCCTGATTCTGTACACGGTCATCGGAAAACTGTAGCTGTTTGCAGCGTAGCACCAAATTTGCCACCTCCACCTCCCTCCAACTCTCCTTCAGACAGCGATTCAATACAAAAACCCAGCTGGGATTTTGACTATGACAGTAAGAAGTGTTCTTATTTTATTACTTTTCTATTAAAGGTGTGTGCTGCTACAATTTTATTATGAGTGCAAAGTCTTTGTCTATGCCTGTTATGTTACAAAAGGCGTTATGACTTTAGTGGGGTTTGAGTCTGACTGATTGAGCTTCAAGATCTGCTAAGTTTTGTAAGAATGTGTAGATCTTAGCCTTAAATGTTATTGACTCTAATCTAGAATCTAATAGTCATCTTACCACTTCTTTCAGCTAAAGTAGTAGATCTTGACCCCTGTCTTTCAAAAAAGCCTTTGGATGAAAAGAACTCCCATCCTTACAGTGCTAGAGAAAGCATGTCTGAGGTCCAGTCTCTCAGCTCCTTTCAGTCTGAATCATGTGATGACAACGGTAAGTAAAATGCAGTCTTGCCCCTTAAGTTCATTTGTTCTGTCTTTGCATCTCTTAGTATCAGTAGGGCTTACATATATCCAATATATATTAAATAATATTTTATTTAATATATATCTGTATTTACTTACATTAATACCCCAATGTTATTTTCTTTTTAGTATTTTGCCTGCATTGTACCTTGTTTTAATTACTTTTGCTTAAAATTATGTATGATCATTCTGCTGTTAGAATATTAGGTGTTCAGAGCCTTGTGTTTAAAAGGTGTTAAAAATGTGTTCAAATTTGAGAGACTTTTCTAGGTAATCATTAGTTATCACCTGATAGAAGAATACCGTGAATTGTAAAAATGGTTTCTGCACAAATATAACTTTCGCTTTGACATTCAGCTCTCAGTAAAAACCTTTCTGGTGTTACAGTTTCATTTGTTTCCTTCTCTTTTTCTTGCTGCAACCTCAGCTCCCATATGGATCAGATCAGTTCTGAGTGAGAGCAGAGTTTAAGGGACTGCTTGTAAGTTTGATTACTTTAGTAATGAAGGAAGCTGCACAAAAAGGATTTTGTTACAGTAGAACAGTATATTTGGCTTTCACCATGATTAAAGTGAATTCATAAAAAATTCATATATTGAAAAAAGCCAATATAAAAATATATTTTGATCACAAATCCAGTCCATCAAAATATAATCAGCATATGTATATTAGAGATTTATTATCATTAATTGGAAGTCTTTTGCTTTTCCATTGTGATGACAGACACTTTACAGTTGCTGTGAATGCATCTATGCATTCAGAAACATTTCAGGCAGATTGGACAAAGCCACAGTTGCCTCATAACTTAATTCACTATTTTAAGGTGTTTTGACTCCCTTTTCCAATTTCTGGTTTTGTCTGTGTATGGTAAAAAGAATTTGAAATTGCTTTAGCTTAGGAATAAAAAATATTCTACTTCTCAATGAAGTAGAGTGATTTGTTCTTAATAGCATGAAAAGAAACATATGTGTTAATGATTGGTGAAAGTAAAATGGTATGCTTACAGTACTCGTCATTCTACCTGTAGACTTGTTACCAACTTCCAACTTTTTTCCTGTGGTATAAAGTGTTGTGCAGTACCTGTGGTTCTCCCCTCCTCTCTATCCCATATATTTCATATATTCTGTACTTACGTTTCTTGTCATGTATTGTTTACTCATTAATACATCATTTTAAGAGAAATACCTGTAGCATCATAGATATTGTTCCTTCCTTTTTGGTAGATTCTGAATTTATTGGTTTGAAATTTGATCCCCAAGCCATGCAAACAAATTGCATGTGCTTATCTCATCCTACATAAGAGTAAATCCTTCTCCCTTCCAAATCTTGGCAAAGGGAAGACACAAAAAATACATTCATTTCAGCTGGTTTTAAATCAGAATGTCACAACCTGAATTTGGTATTTCTACAGTGTTCACACACAATTAAGTAGGTCAGCAACAGAAGTTTTCAATAGATATTTTTCATATTCTAACATTTTAGTTCATTTCAGTGAAAATTTCTTCCCCTGGTCTTATATTGGAGTGGAGGAGTAGTTTTCAGCCCAAAAGGGAAGCCTAATGCAGTACTCTTTAATTCATGCAACACAAGCCTTTAGAAGAGCTTTAGGTCATTGCTATTAGATGAAGTATTATGCAAATGGTATGTTTAGGCAAATTTCAGAAATCCTGAGTCAACTAAAGCAGTTTTGTGCTCATGCAGAATTTGCTTCAGGAGTAGTTACGTTTCCATTTTTACCAAGAATAAAATTCATTATTAGAGATGTATTTTATGTATTATATACAACTGCTTTCTAGATAAGAAGAGGATAAATGTATATGTACACCAATAATCTTGCTTTATAAAATAGTAATGAACTGCAATTTTACAGTGGTTTTTGTATATCTGTATGCTTTTTAAAGTGATACTAACCATAGGTTTTTTTTTTTAATTTGCTCCTTTTATACCTTTTACAAGCTTCCATAGTGACTGTAATACACCTTGTCAATGCTGTTGTTGACTCGGTGGAAAAAGAAGGTATATACATGCTTTTCATATTTATTTACAGTTTTGCAGAATAATGCACGTTTGTCTTCTAGTTAATGTAGTCCTAGCAGATGGGAGTTGTAAAATATTATTTACTTGGAGTTTTCGATAAATTTTAACAAACTATATGTTTATATTGTATATCTGTTAGTATTTTCATGTGTATGCTGTGGCTACCCTGTGGGCAAGTTTTACAGTGTGATCTCTTGGGGGGAAAAAAAGTATTGGTATGAAAAGATCTTAATTCTCTTCTGAAAACATTCACATTACTTACTCTCCTGAAAATTTTCACACAAAGTTCCCAGCAGAATTGAGACAGCATCAAAGGCAATTACATACACTGCTGTAGATGAAAAAGCAGCTGTCCCTGCTTCCTTTTCTTCTCCCACCCACATCTGTTGGCACCTTGTTCAGCTGAGCAGAATGGGAGTAGTCTGATGACAGTATTCACTTCCCTGTTTGTCAGATCAGTCTGTCTCTTCAGCAAAAACCCTGATTTTTTTCATACGATCTTGAGGTATATAGGCATACACATCTCTGTTGGTTTAAGTAGCTACTACCAAGCCTTAAATCAGTATGTAAAAGGTATGTTTGGGTGTATACATGTACACACACATACACTTGTGTGTGTAGTATGTCTTTGGAAGTTAAAAAGAGACAAAGTAGACATTTTTGATGGAATTTTATTTCTTCCCTGCTAATATTTAAGAACTGACCACTCTGGAAAACACAACTCTTTACAAAATAATAGTAGTAATAAAGGTGCCAATGAGTCTATACAAATGCTAGCTATTCTTTTAATTAACTTAAAACTCCCTAAAGTTCCAGTAATATGCAGGTAATTCACGACCATGAGGCTGCAGAGGTTACTTCTGAAATACCATCCATAGCACGTTTCCTATTTGTTGAGAAAACCCTACTTTTTATTAAGTTCTACTTAAAGCCATTTTAAGAATATAAAATTATAGTAGCTAAAGATTCTCTTTGGTTTACTATTTGAAGTACATCCTGTCTAATGTATTCAGACAGACCACATACATTGTCTACAAAAAATACAAAGACTCCTAATTACATGACAGTAATTGATGTGTACATATAGACTAGAGTCCTCAGTGCTAGAAAACTGTAATGCACAGTACTTAAGAAAGGGAGAATTAGAAGACTAGAAGAGGCAAGGTCTATAAGGGGAAATATTTAATCACTCAGATTTTCTCTGAGATTTTGACTGGTAGAAAATAAAAATGATGGATGTAGTTCTCAAGTCAAAGTTGTAAGTATTGCTTGGTAGTTTAGTGTCACTGTAAAATAAGTACAAATATTTTATGTATTGCAGAATATTTGTAGAGAAATTGAAGATGTTCTGCTCAGCTACTTCTTAACACTTGGAAGTTTCTACTCTTAATAAGCATTCCTTCTTTCAAAGCATCTTGGGTAGAGTTCTGCTTTTGAGCACCCTCAGGATAGTGCCAGCTTGAACAGCAGAGTTCCCTGCTCAAGTCTTCAGCAAAGTCACATTCTGGGACAGATGGTCTTTTCCTTTAGTCTCCCCAAGTGTTTCTGTCCAAGAGGTATCCTGGAAGCATGAACTGTAGTCTCATTCCAGGACAGTTGCAGGTCTTCATTCTCTGCACTGCTCCTTCAGGGAAGGCTGTATCTGCATGCAGATCGATAATGCTGAGTGCAAGAGGAAATACAGCTCCAGTCTAACAGATCATCACCTAGAAAGATGCGCACATCAGGTTCCATTCCTTGGTAAAAATGCACTAAATCATAAGACCACAGTCTGCCTATCATCTTCAGTTTTGCACCCAGTTTCCTTAGAAAAATTAAGAATGTCATCTTCTAAGTAGATGTAGTGGTCAGAACCTTCTCCTGGAGATAAGGGCAGAGATGTTTTAAGTCTTAGATCTTGGATTGATGACTCTTTAAGTGTGGACAATATTTTCTTGTAGGGGTTAGGCAAGCTTGAAAAGGAAAAGAAAAAGGAACCTCCCTTAAGAGTCAGTCTCTGTCCTTCCAGTCTTCCAAGAATACATAAAAATACCAATTCTTAGGAGAAGATTCTGGCATTGGGATAGGCATCACTCATCCTTACAGATCTGAATAGGGAATATCGGTTCCTGAAGAGAAAGAGATCTAAAATTTGTCAGATAACACTGGACAATTCTCTGCTGAGTGTGAGTTTTTGGGATTGCTGTACCAAGGGAGCCAGGTCTCCCAGTACACAGCACATGTAAGCTAGATACTACAGGGAGCATTCCCATCTTTGCATGAGATACTGGAAAGTGTAAGTCCTAACAGATGCAGCCCTATATCAAAAAACAAAGGGGGAAGTAAACAAGGAAAGAAAAAAATCAAGTTGAATCTTGTTACACTCTTTTAGCAGAAGTCCTAAATCTACTGGTAAGAGGATTACAGCAAACTATAGAATGCAGATTTTGCCATTACACAGCCATGTCCCAGGTGGGCTGCATGTAAACTCAGTAACCCTTCTACAGTTCAAGTTTAACAAAGAAGGATCTCAGGAGTAAAACAAACAAACCAAACCAACCAACCAAACAAACAAACAAAAAAAATCACAAAAACAACAAAAAAAAACCCTACTTTAGCACTGCTAAGTGAACTGGAAAAAAAGCAAAGCAGCATGAACATCCTAGTGACAGTCATTGTTTGTCTTCATATTGGTTCTACTATTTGATTCCTAACTACAAATGTTTTCTCCTTTTTCTTCTCATTCTGCCACCTAAAGAATCTTTTGCTGTTCCTGACCTCAGCAATTCAAGAGGTGACTTCTGCATGCAGTTTGTTGATGTTCACCAAAATATTTCTGTTAATACTTGGTTTTAACACAGACTTACTATCTGTTGCTTGCTGTGCATCTGTCTGCAGTGATGATTCTTTACTAGATTTGCACCTTCTTACAATTCTGTAATAGTTTCCTTTTTGGTGTTCAGATGAGATAAAAATATTTTTTTTCATGAGATTAGGCTTACATCTAGTTTACAGTAGATGAATACAAAGTTATTTAAGGGGAGTTGGTGAGAGAGGATCACTTTCAGTCACTTATGCATGATTAAGCTTGATTTTCCTGGTTTGATATTGTATGTGGAATCTTGATCTTGTTTGGAATGTGGAATTTTGATCTTGTTTTGACCTTTGAATGTGGAATGTCTTTACTAATAGTCAAGGATTTTTATCAGAGGTGTGTGGCAGTTAATGTAGAGCTAACAGCATTTTGTGAAGTTACCTTTACAATTCGGTTAAGGGGTAAAGTTGCTTTAAGTGGCCTGGATACTTTACCAATTAAGAATTATTTCTTTTATGCAAGAAAAACATGGTTTGTATGTGCTAAATATATTTTAAGAAAAACATGTAGCTGTTATCACCCTAACTGTAATTACCCAACAACAATTAAGAATTTACTTGCACCAGGGAGGCTGTTGGTTCTTCGCTATCTGGTGAACAGTTCTATACTATATATTGTGATAGCACATTCCATAGGTGACCTACAGCTCTTCCTGTGTTAGGTGAGAAGTCAAAGAAAATGTAAAAGTTCAAGTGTGAATGATGCAATATCTAATGCATGGCATAATGTAAAGTTGTGTTGTGTTGAACGTCTTTTGTGGAACCGGGACAAACTGCTCTCTGATTAACAAGTACTATCCTAATCACAGTGACTGCATTGGCTTAATACATGTCTTGACTTCTCAGTTCAGACTGACTTGAAGACAAGATACTAATACTACTTTTTTTTTAAAAAATTACCTTTTCAGGTTATCACTGGGATACATCAGACTGGATGCCAAGCGTTCAGTTGCCAGGTATCCAAGAGTATCCAAATTATGAAGTGGTTGAAGAGTCAGCTCCCCTCTACAATGATCCAAATGCCATCGATACAGACTATTACCCTGGTGGTTATGACATAGAAAGTGATTTTCCACCTCCACCTGATGACTTCCCTGCACCTGATGAGCTTCCACCATTACCACCAGAATACAGCGACCAATTTGAGTCAATACAGCCGCCCAGAGACATGCCAGCTGTAGGTAGCTTGGGTTCTTCTGCAAGAAGCAGACAGAGATTTAACCTTAATCAGTACCTTCCCCATCACTATCCTGCAGACATGTCAGAACCTCAGACCACAACCAGTGGTGTCAGCGGCAGTTACAGAGAACCTTACACTCCTTACATGTTAGGGTACAACAGAGACTTTGAAGCACCAACTGTAGACAACATGTCCATGTCTGTGTATGCTTCCACAGCTTCATGCTCTGATGTGTCAGCATGCTGTGAAATGGAATCAGAAGTCATGATGAGTGACTATGAGAGTGGAGATGATGGTCATTTTGAAGATGTGAAGATTCCTCCACTTGATTCCCAGCAACATACACAAGTCTGACACACTCAACAAAAGTGCCTGGACTCTTAACAAACTGCATCAATTCTAGAATTACTTTTGAAAGCTTTATTTTTTTCTTTTTCCCAGCCACAGTGAATGCTTTTGTTTCAGTGAGCTAAACTGGCATGGCAGCCTTGGATCATGCAGTTCATTTCACTAAATCAGCCTGTTTCCATTTCCTGACCTACTGTAATTGGACAATTCCAAGATTTCCATTGGCTGTGCCATTTCTGAACATCCTTTTTGTACTTACATTGTCTATGTTAAGAAAATCACATACCACTTCTCCATGTTAGCATGATACATATATTTATAGTTCTAATGCAATTACTTTTCCTCTTACTTTTTGTAAATTTTATGTACAGTTTTGATTTTAATAGTTTTAACTAGATTTTGTAGATATTTTGTGAATTTGTTTTCCACTGAAACTAGTGGTGTTAGTGTGCCATTAAAAACTAGCACCCTGACTTATTATAATCAGGGCATCACTGTATGTATTCCCCAGAAAACTAAGGTTTGACATTTCATTATATATAAAAATAAAAAAATTAAAATAAAAAAATAAAAATCAACATATTCACACAATTCCAGCTGTACATAGGTTAAGTCTGATATTCTTCTGGGTCAGCTACATGGAAATGTCTTAAATGGGTTGCTGTATTTTAGAACTGTAAACAATTTTTCCCTTCCATAAAGCTCCAGTGCTTCCCCTCTATATATCAGAGGCATCAGCAGAGTTTCCCAAGCTATTCTCCCTTCCATAATATCTGTTCTTTCAGTTTCTTCACCCTGGCTTTGCATGCCTTTCTCTGGGTAAAATATTTTTCACTCATTCTAAGTAAGGATAAGCTGCCAAACACTTTACAGGTTAGCAGGTGTCAGCAGCAACAACGTTTAAGACACCTCTTTTGTTTCAGGAATATATTAGCAAATAACAACGTAAAAGTCTTCTGGCATAGTCACACAATTAGCAATCTAATGAGCTCTCCAGGGAAAATGATCCTTACTTTTTCAACGTGTAGCAAACCATGCACTTAACAAACAGACTTTAGCAACTTGAATGAAGCAGCCACTAAAAAAGCCCATTGAGGAGCACAGTTAGCATTTGTGTTTTATTACAAATAGCATTTGTGTTTTATTACAAACACCTGCTTGTGGCTCTTTGGGAAGAGGTATCCTCTGTTCATTTGCAGAAGTGTCTTCTTCAGAGGGCTGCCTAAGACAACAAATGAAGATTGGTTCTGTACCCTGAGGATGAAGAGAGGAGGAAACTCTTTCCTTCTGGTTCCCTCTCAGCTTTTCTCTCCCAACACTGGAAGAAATGCATTTGTACAGGCAGATGGCTGGAAAATGATGTGATATTGCCCAGAAGCAGCTTGTGTCTGTGGAGGTCCTGGAGGCTATCAATAAAGATGAGCAGTTCCAGTCTACCTGCCAAGGTAAGTAAGAGGAATGTCCTCTGCTGTGGGGCTCAAGCCTGTGCAATACACTCTTTTATGGCTATTTTATTGAGTGGAGGAGGGCAATAACTTCCCCCTGGAGACAAAGAGGGGAAGTATTCCCTCTAAGCCCTTTACAGCCTGAGCAAAAAAAATAGGATTGAACGGCAAACTGGCCAGAAATGATACTTCAAGTCAATCTCTTCCTCATTATTCTCCCCCCTCAAA
>JAVHNF010025076.1:0-19732 GCA_034783455.1 Micropsitta finschii | reverse complement strand
AGCTCCAAGTCGCCAGGGCACTGCCAGGTGACACCAGCAAGGTTCTGATGCAGGAGAGAAAGAGCTAATAATAGTGTCATGTCAAAGCCTGACTTCACCTTGCACAAACACAGCACAGGGAAGGGAAAATGGGATGTGGAAGGGAAAATGGGAAACAGTTTTGTTTGAGTCTCGGGGCTCAGTCCTGCTCCGCAGATGGGGCTGGGAGCTAATGAGAGACCATGCAGAATGATAGAATGGACTGGGTTGGAAGGGACCTTAAAGCTCATCTGCCCTGCCATGCACAGGGACACCTTCTGCTAGACCAGGGTGCTCCAAGCCCCATCCAACCTGGCCTTGAATTCATGCTTGACCACTGATCCTCCAGAGAAAGTCTTTGTGGTGGAGCAGGACGGGGTAAGATGGGGAGAGAATTCCCAGTGCTGCCTCAAGAGAAATGGGGGTGTGCATTGGGATAAGGCAGAATGAGGTGAGATCAGACCCTGGGCATTGAGATCACTCTCAGGACTTTGCACCAGAGGAGACACACTCAAACCTGAAGACAAGAAATGCCATCCTCTTGAATGAGGAGATGCCGGCTATGAGAGACTGCACATGAAAACCTCTCATGAGCTTTCTAGTTACGGAGATAAACTCAGATTTTAAATGCTGTGGGGAAAGAAACTGAATTAAAACCCCACAAAAAGCAGTCTAAAAGGAAGGAGCACCTTGCTTCTGCTCTAAGCAGCCAATGGCAAAGCGCTGCTCCAAAGATTTCCCTGCCTCTCTCTGACCATCCACCAAGCACAACGATAGCAGAGAGCTGAGGTTATTCTCCTGCCATCCCCACTCACAGGAAAAGTCTCCTCCTTCCAAACTCCAGGGACCGATGGAAAATATGAACTTAATTTTGGGTTCTGTTTTCCTTAAATCGGCGCAGTTCCAGTAAAACCAGATTAAAATACCTCCAGTTCCTGATGTTTGGGGATATTTAAAGTCAGATCAAAGCACTTCTAACCAGTCCTTTTGGTAGCACGTTTGATGAGAAACACAGGTGCACTAATATATGAAGCCAGCAGCCAGGCTGATTTAAATGCTGCCTTGCAATCCTGCCTCTGATCCCCTTAACCATCAGCTGGGGGAGGGAGAAGGAAGGGATGGATGATGTTTTAATAGAAGACTCTTTTGTTTTGCTGAATGCAATTTGAGCTGCTTCATTTTCTGCATGAAAACTTTGTCTTTTTTTATGCCTTTACTTCTTTTCCTTCTAATAATGACAAGGAGAAGGAGACTGTCAGGCAACGGAGACCCATGGAAAGGTGGAAGGGAAAGTGATTTACTCTTTCAAGTGCAAGGTGTTGGCCTGAGCTTGCATGGAACCAAGTGCAAGCTCCACATCTCATGCACAGAGCCCAACCACTGCATCACCATGGGGTTGAATCCTGCTGCATGGGTCTGGGCAGGGAGAACTAGGATCAGGATGGGCTCAGCTCCTCGGCTCTGCTCCCATATTGGATGGGGAATGCTCTCCAAACCCCACAGAACTTCACAGGGGAGTTTTATAGGGATTTCCCTGGAGGCATTTAGCTGGGAATTTTGGGGTTTGGAGAACAGAGAACAAAAACAAACCCAACTGTACTCAGGGAATATGAATGGGGTTTAGACAACTTTCTGCAGTTAACCCAAACCCAAGCAGTGCAGGGTGCAGGGGGTGGGATGCAAAGCGGAGCTGTTCCGGGGGCATGGATCCTCCTCTGGTGTTCTGGATACCAGTCAGGGATTCCAAGATGCCGCACGTCACCCAGGAAGACTTGGTCCTCTTGGGTTTTCCTTGTCCTGCCTCCAAACAACACCTGCTCCCTTCAAAACACACCCAAAATGAAGGCAGGTTAAACAGAACCATTTGACAACCCCAATTAGAAGTTGCTGCTGTTATACTTGAGGGAAATCAGAGTGTCTCCTACAAAGGGCTCAGCCCTGCTTGTTGACAAATAACATGACCCCAGCAATTCGTCCCCACTGGGACAGGATGGGAAGTGCTATAGGATTTTCTCTGCTGGGAGCTTTCAAGTTTTATTGTGTGCAATTAAAATGCAGATGAATAACACAGTAAAATAATAAAACGCTGCTCATAAAAGTGCCCCAGTGAAAGAAAACTGTCAAAACAGAGAAAAAAACCCCAAACCAACAGAGAGCAAACATCACTTCCTCTCAAAAAATCATGGAAGTTTAAACAAACTCATTGTTATCAGGAGATGGCAAAGGCAGTGGTTTGGTTACAGCTTCCCCCTGCTCATCTACAGCTCATCTACCAAAAGATGCATTCCCCTGCAGGCCCCCAGATCTACGTTGCCCCTAGGACATCCCAACCCCATCACAAGCCCAGCCACATTCCACTGTCCCCACCTTCACACCCAGCACAAAGACACCATCCTGCCCCGCACAAAGAGCCTGCTTGGGCCAAGTGCTTTCCTCTGTGCAGTGATGAACAGTATCTAAGACAGAGTAGGGAACTTTGTGCATTTTCCATGTGATTTTGCTGCAAAAGGGATAACTGGAACCCTGCTGGCACTGCATGGTAAGGGGATTGCTGCATGTGTGTAAGAGATTGTTTTAACCTAGGTACTGCCCAGTTATTTACTAAAAGGCATAGAAAAAGGCAGGCTTAGACTGTCAGCTCAAGTGCTGGCCCTGATCAGGGTCAGAAGATGGCCCTGATCTCTTCCCCAGCAGATCCAATCCTGCAGATCTATCCATCTTTCCCCCAGAATCCACCTGGACTTCCACAGGAACAGGTTTCGCCCTGTTTAAAGCACAGTAAAACCCTAATAATAATAATAAAAAAGAGCTATATTTCCCTTGTGATAAATTACAGGGCTGAAGAGAAAACAAGGCCATTAACAGAGAAGAAAAGTAAGCAAAGACGTATAGCCTGGACATCGAGAATCAGATATTAAACTGAGTGGCAGCAGTTGCTTTGCAGTGCTTTGAGCACTGCTCCAACAAACCCAGCCAAACCAAGGTGCAGTTTGGACAATGTACCTGCACTTTGTAGTTCAGGTACATGATCCAGCACTGAAGTAAAGAACAAGAGAAAGGGCAGAAGGAACCTACTTCTGCATGACACAGGAGATACCAAGTGATGGGAAGTAGCTCCTTTGCTCTCTGTCCCTCCCAAATGCTGCAAAGACATTTAAATCATCTTCAGCAGGTTGTTCTACCCCATAATAAAGTCCATAGAGGCCTTGCCCATTATCAGAGAGGTGTCTCTATGTTACAGTGACCCTGGCTGCATCCCTCAGCAGACAAATGCTGTGGTGGGGCCAGACTTCCTCCAAAATTCAGCCCTTCCCATCTCCCCCAGAACGTGCTCATCCCATGGACCACTTACGCAGCATTCACATTGAGCAGCTGGTACCCAAACCCCATTGGGCAGCCTGTGTGTGAGCTCCCTTGCTGCTGCACAAGCAGCTCACGTTCAGCACTGCCGAGCTCCTGGCTGACCAAGCTGGGCTCTGAGTTTTGTCTATGACACAGGAATAGATTTATATTCATTTCTTTCTTTACAGCATTGAGCAATACCCCAGCGTGTGCACATCAGGGCTTGTGCAAAACGCTGCCTCACGCCAACGTTCGGGGATGGAAACGCAGGATGCTGACATGTTTCATCCTGATTTCCTGGCCTTCACAATGCTTTAACCCCTGCCCAAGCTGCAGCCTGC
Source organism: Micropsitta finschii (assembly GCA_034783455.1). Lineage (NCBI taxonomy): Eukaryota > Metazoa > Chordata > Aves > Psittaciformes > Psittacidae > Micropsitta > Micropsitta finschii. The sequence continues at coordinate 16,031 of JAVHNF010025076.1, read as the reverse complement.
TCAGCCCCTGACCCTGCCTCCTGCTGAGAGCCCTCTGCAGATGCTGCTGCACTGAAATGCCCAAACAGGGGCCACACGAACAGGCTCCAGGGAGGTTTTTGTCCCTGCGCAGCCCGAGAGGGATGAGGTGATGCCCATCCAGGTTACTGCTTTAGTCTAAATCCATCCTTTCACTGCTCTAAAGTGATTGCTTCAGGCAGAGCCTTCTCTGGGGTCCAGGATCTCTTTCTTGCTTTTTATGAGTTTTTTGCCTAATTATGGAATCTCTTTCAATCTAGACCTGCTTTGATCATGGCTGGCCCCAGAGAGAAGTCATCTCATCTGGATCGACTGAGGAAAGAAAAGACATGATAGGCAGAAGTGACCTGCCCGGATGACTAAGAAAATAAGCAGCAAAGCAAAGATCTGAACACAAGCTTTAGAGAAACCTTCCTCCTTGTGATCGATCACCACATCCTTCCAGGTAAACTACATTCAAATGGGAGCTAGGGGCAAGCCACCACTTAGCACTTTCTATGGCTATTCTGCTCACCCGGCTATAGGTGGGACAAGGATGGATCATCCTTGATGCAATCTGAGCACCCAAAGAAGATTTCTGAGCCAGGACACATTACTGGTGCAGGAGGAAGCCATCCCAGTTCACCAGTGCAGAGGAGACCCCGCTCTGATTCAGCTGACAGATCACAAAGGGCTTCCCATCAAACCCAGTTAAATGAGATCTCTCCAGAAAAGGGCTATTTTCAGTGCCACTCGGGTTATTTGCCCTCTGTTGTCTTCCAGAAAGGATACTGTGAAGTTAATGATCCAGCCTTGGAATTTTAAATAGCTGCTTCATGACTAACAACATGTGCTCCGGATCAGCTCGAGCCTGTATTTACATATTTCCCATGATAAGTCAACATATGGTTCTTGTTTGTAACATGGACTTGCTCTCTTCATATTATTACCATTTTTTTTTTCACTTTTTTTCACAATTACAGGGGAAAAAAAACCCTTTTCTTATAATTATTGCTAGAAGAAGCACTGTACAAATAAGAAGCTATTAGGGGATCTAGAAGCCTGCTAATTGCTCTAATTTGATTCCCACTCTATCCCGAGCTGGTTTGTTACACAGGGGCTGATCCATGAGCGCTGTTGGATGCAGAAGGTCAGCTCCCTCCCCATCACACCACGGGACAGGGTTTCACAACCCTTCCTGACAGCTTGGCAGTGGCACTCTTTGGGAATCTTGCACTAAGGGGTTGGATTTCTTCCCTTTGGAATTCGCAGCTCTAAGGACATAGATAATTTGTACAATTGTTGTTGTTTCTCTTCCCCCCCTATTTCCCTCCCCACATCAAAGTGTTGGTTAATGGCTGGACACAAACATCCCAACTGCTCTCATGGCACGGATGGAATCACAGGAATTGGCTTTTTCCAAATTCCCGGTGTCATTCTCCCCCAACTCCTCTCAATGCAAGCCCTGAGGTTTCACCTATTTCCTTTGGGAGATTATTCCACATGGAAACGGGCTCTAACCATGAAGAATTTTTTCCTTCAACCCAGTCACAAAGATTATTTCCTTTATTTAATCTTATTACTCCCACTTCAACCAGGCTAAATAATTCCCATCCTCCCTGGGTATTTACACCCCTCTCATACTTGCAGACAGATACTGCATCCCTCCCTTAGCCATCATTTTGCCAAGCTAAACATATGTAACTCTTTTAATCCTTCCCCATAAATCAGGCCAGCCCTTTCATCATTTTTATTGCTCTTCTCTGAATCCCATCCAATTTGCTGACATTGTTCTGCTCTTTCGGTGCTCGGAGGATGGATATCTGACAACCTGCTCTAGTGGAAGGTGTCCCTACCCATGGCAGGGGGTTGAAACTGGGTGAGCTTTAAGGTCCCTTCTAACCCAAACCTTTCCATGATTCTATGATATTCCAGGTGGAATTTCACCTGTTACACATTACAAGGTTGACCAACACAACTTTCCTACCTGAACACAGTTCACAGCTCTAAGGCTTGATGCTGCAACCTCAACTGATAGGAAGAAGGACCCACTGATATCACTCAGGTTCATGAACAAGTGATCCCAGGATGAAGCTCCCGTAAACCTCAGAGCTTTGTTCCCCTTCCCCATGCAGACCTTGCTGGAGGGTGCCCCATTCCCAGTCTCACACACTCATCCCCTTGGGGCAGTTCGTGCCTCTCCCCCCCAAAAACTGCTGCGTGGGGTAGAAAAGGGCTTGTGCAGAGAGGACAAGGCACCCTCCACCACAGCGCTTCCCAGGGTGGGCTTTGGTCTTTGCTGAGTTATAAACATCCAGCATTTCCAAAGGCAAATGCGGCCAATGCTGCATTTACTGAGGGTTGGGATGTGCTGAAAGGAGGTGGTGCCTCTGTGTGAAACCCTGCGTGAAACCAGGGAAGAGGGAAAAAATCAGTTCACAGGCGGTGGCTCAGACACTGCTGCTTTAAAAGGGTCCATGCATTGCCTGGCACAGGACCTGATTTACAGCCACGTGTGGGGCTCAGGCAGACGGACACCACCAGGAGCCCCATCCCACTGCTGCACCCCCAGGATGTGCCACCCTGCCCAGTTTACGGTCCCACTGCCTTCCACCCAACAGAGAGGGTCTGCACCCAGCACCCTTCATGCTAGGAAACCCCAAGGCTTTGTGCTGTAAAGCTAACCCCCTTCAGCACAAAGTTAATTCTCTTTGCTTCTCAATGGTGCCACCATTCATAATAAATAGTCTGTGATAATAAATACCTCGGCGAGATCAAAAGATCCTTAAACAGCCTTAATAAAGTCAAAAAAATAAAATGAGGGAAGTGCAATTGGGTTCTGTTCTCCACCACTTTTCTTCTCTTCTCTTTGCGGAAGGCAGTGGCTACGTAACTTTTGCATTTCAAAGACCCACATCCCATTGTACAGAGAGGCAGGCTGAGCGCTTTGTGTTGTCCTTAGTTTTGTCCAGCGGTTGTCCCACTAACCAGCCTCCTGCCAAGGGAAAGGGATTTCTCCCTTCGCCTGCTGACAGCCTTTTTGCTTTGAAAGCGAGAGTTGACTGCTTCTTAATTAGTGCTGTCATGAGCTGGTCACTGAGGGCCGGGAGTCTCGCGCAGGAGCTCGGTTATTCACTCCTGGTGTGTCCTGGGGATGCGAATCCAGCCCAGCCTCAGCTGCTACTGCCGGGAGCTCCCGGGGATTCTCCTAATGGCCCGGTTTCAACCATGAAACGCGGCTTAGAAGCCTTGCAAATAAACGCAGTGCACTTTAGAAAGAGCGCTGAGACTGATGCGGTATGAAAGAGAGGTTCCTTTCAGACCCCAGGTATCCCGAGGTGCTTTACAAACTAATGTTAGGGGCCTGCCAGCACGGATTTTGCCATTGTGATTCTGCTTGCAAAGCCCAAATACTGCTCAACCACACACACAAAAAGCATTAAGCTCTGAAGAATATAGATCACTATTTGCAGGGGAACAAGGGAAGTTATTACCATCACTAGTATTTGTGTTTGTTACAAAAGCACCTAAGAAATGAGTCCCTGGCCACACTACCCGGAGCAAATGAAGGGTCTCTGATACGACAGCAGTGTCACATGCAGCCCTGTGCCCCATCACTGTCCTCTTTCACCCATAGAATACAACAAAAGCAATCCCACCATAAGTGGATGCACTTAATGCTTCATAAAATTCCTACTTGTTTTTTTCCTCAAACAACATTTTACCTGCAAAGTATTAGCAGCAAATAAAGATGGGGACTTCTTGACCAGACAAGGTTGCAACCGACACCTCTCCATCTCCCATAGTGCAGATTCCCATCTGATTGCTGGGCTTACAAACATGCATATTTTTCCTTTGTGTGTTGATTTGAATCCACACAAAATACAGGATAAATTTCCTTTGAAGAAAATGGGAAAGCAGAATGGCAACAAGCCTAGGTAGGTATTGAGTTACTTTCTGTAATTCATATTTTCTCTAATGAGAAGCTTGCAAGAAAGATATTCCTCTGCTTGCTCTTCAAGTCAGACAGGTACAACAACAAGCAACCAGACAGGTATATGTACTCTAGAGGTGGCTTTGAACCAGGTCCCAGGATACGAGCACTCCTGAACTTTAAAGGTATTTAGATCCAGATCTGGATCTGTGCTTTGTGGTTGACCATTTATCCCACTCCCCCACCACATTACGTATATGAGTATTTATTTTTCTCAGCAATGACCCAGATCAAGCAGGAGATACGGACAACTTCTGGCATCTCAGCTGTCAGACTTACACTTGTGAAAAGGAGAGGGCTTGTGCAGATGTGCCTAGCGTGTGACTTGCAGCATTTGCCTGACAATGTCACTGCATTTTGCATATGAGCCCAGCTCAGAACAGTTAGAGAACATAAAACACAGGAATACAGCAGGAACTTTGTGTGATCCCTGAGCCAGAGCACTTTGTCCCATCCCTTTTTTCTTGTTAGGATCAGCACAGTAACTTCCTAATGCTGAGACCACCTCCAATATGACACTGCAAATGAGACAAAGACCCTGAACAAATACAGGATTCCCTGACATCAGCTTGGTACCTTCCTGGGAAAATCTGAAGTTCCATGAATTTATGCAGAGGTTTTCAGCCCAGGAGGGAGGGTTATAAAGACACAGAGCTCAGGCCCAAGCAGCTCTCCAAATGCAGCCCAAAGAAACGCAGATCTTGGATGAGAACACTTCTTTTAACATCATTTCAAGTTCATCGCTCCCCAGAGTGATGCAGGTACCTTGGGAAGGTTCTGCCTGTGCAGCTCCACCTGCCTGCCCCAGCCACACCATGGCCTTCTGCTCCTTGGCTGAATAAGCTTGCAAATATCCCACCCTGCACATTGCTATGAATTCAAACAATCAGTTCCCATGCACTCAACTTTGAAGCTTTCCCTTTGTGAGCATTGGGGGCATTAAGAGTCAGTTGTTGCAGCGGCTGCAGGAAAGGAGCTGGGATTCGGAGGGGTAAAGACAGCCAAGGAGGAAAGGTGTCACCTGGAAACCTGATAATCAGCTTAGAAGAAGGTGTCCCACAGGATTCTGTGGCATCACTTGTGATGTTTTCACAGTGGGTTTGTATTATAAGAGTGGACAATGGGATCGCTGAGAATCTTTTAGGTCTTTTATCTCTACAATTACATTTTCAATGGGCTTTAAAAATACACGACCTTTCATTAATATTCTCTTTCAATGGGAGAAGCACCCATGAAACCACCAGCTAAATGTGGGCCTTGAGCTAAATTCAGGCCTTGAGCTGAATTCAGTGGCTCTCACAACCTCGGCTGTGCTAACAGGGAAAAAAGACATACTTGGAAGAGGAACTTTGCCTTCTTTTGAAGTCAGAATGGATTTGCAAGGGTCTTATATGATGAGGGGACAGTTTTAAGTAGAGGGGATATATGTGTATAATTTTAACCATGTAAATAGTCCTCTGCAGCCTGGGAATCTTCAAGACTTTTCCAAGGCTTTAAGAAGTTGGCCCTGCATACTTGTTAAAATCAGTTTAACCACTCGCCAAGAGGTTTAAAGAAAGACGACACCTATTTTGCATGAATAGTAATATTACTCTGATGAATTTAGTTATACTAATGGCAGAGCATAAAGAATATGCTCCTGCCTATGGTGGACTTTTTTTTAAGGCAAATAATAAGGTTCTGGAGGGTGTAACCTAAAACAGACATTTCATAGAAGATCCCTCCTCGAACAGAAATGGCATGAAAGCATGAAATGAGAACTAGGCGACAATCAGAACTCCTCTTCAACTGCTTTGTAGTAATTATTTTAAAAAGGCCCCACAAAAGCCTCTATTCAGTTGCAGAATAGCAAAGTGAGGGCTCTGTGGTTCAAGGCCAAATAATTTCTGCAATGGAAAAAACAGCTTCAGTTCTTCAGTTCTGATGGAAGGTATTTTAAATGGGCACGAGGCTTCAATTATTGCTTTCTTTTCCCCAGCTTCTGTGGGACATGAATTGCTCACAGACAAACCCCCCTGCTCTGCAAAGTGATGACCGGCATCATTTGCAGCTCGAGTGCTCCCAATTCCACAGGGACACCAAGTATCACAGCCTTCAGATAAGGGTCAGGGGCTTGTGGCACCACATGTGGGGCTCAAGATCCCTTTCTGCCAGTTCCCAGCTGGTCTGGTCATGCTGGTGGATGAAGCCTGCTCCTGAGTGACTTGAAGCAGACCAGGTTGGGAAGGCTGGACTCCTTCCTCTCTCCTGCCCTCCTTGTGTCCTTCTTGCACCCCAAAACCAGCTCTTTCCTCTTCCAAAAATATGCTGGAAGGTGAGACAGAGCCATGGAGCCAGGGAAATGCTGCACTCCCAGCCCTTATCCTCCTCACTGCTGCAGGGAGGAGACCATGAAAGCAGCATCTTCCAGCTCTGTCATGAGAGACCAGCACAGAGCCAAGCACAGATACAATACTGGTGTCCAGCCATCTAACAGCTGTGATCAGATGCACATTTAATGACAACACGACTGATGCCATCTTCAGATACCACCTTAACTTACTACTATGACGGAAGCTCATCACCACCACTGTGGTGACAGATCTGCTCTAGATGAAGACATTTTCCTATGAAGGAGTTGCACTTTTAAGTCAAACTGTGAATACAGTCTGGAAAGTGTCAGCAACTGAAGAATCATCCAGGATTCATCCAGTATCAAATAAACACTGCTGATACATACCACTATGAGGCAGGTATATGCTGCTTTCCTACCTCAGGCCTTGGTGTTGGCCCAAGTGGAACTGGTAGGAGCACTGTGTGTATGAGAGCCCTCCAGTATCTCCAAAAGCCCAACCGCCAGCTGAGCCTGCCGTGATTCCCCTTGGAAATGGGCCCGTTCCTGCCTATTACAGCTTTCTGTAGCAATGCCCAAGCAGCACAACCAGGTGAGAACCAGCCAGCAGCCATGAGCACTCCCCAGTGCCTCAACATGCAGGGTCCTGCTCAGCAGGGAGCGATGGAGAAGGGCACAGCAAGCCAGGCTTGGCTGCTGCCATCTCTCCCCCCATCCTCTCTCTCACCCAGGGCTGTTTCACACTGTCTGAGCTCACCACGCTTTCATCTCTTTATTTTGCCTTCTCATGTCTCATGCAGGAAAAAGCATTTCCCAATCTGCCAAAGCCCGGCCTTGCTCCAGTGCTGGATGAGAGCAGATACAAGCACAGACCTTGGGCACAGCCATGATTTCCCAGGTCCTCAGCAGGGAAGAGCTGCTTGTGCATCCACAGCACAACCAATTCCCAGACCTGCTCCCACTGTCCTTTCCCCAGCATCCTTGTGCATCTCTCTCCTTGTTCATGCTGTTTTCCCTTTGCCAGTTCTAACTTTGCTCTGAAAATCCTTCTGGTCCTTCTTAAACCAGGGGCTGACCCACCTTTAGGACTGGGGTGCTTGAAGCAGAGCCTATTCCCCACCAGAAGACTGTAATTCTAAGCCAAGTGCTGCGCTGTGATTCCAAATGCTTTATTTAAAATTGCTTCAATGTGTAGCTTTTCCAAAAAAATACTTCCCCTTTTCCAAGGCTTTTCTGAGGCTTTTGGGTTTTTTCTTCCTGATTTTTAAGCCTTCTCTTTCTTCATTCCTGAGGAAACACATCCCCTGAACCAGTTCTCCTGCAAACCGCCTCTGGGCTTTCCCGCAGATGCGTAACCTCTCTGTGCCTCAGTTTACATAGGTCTAGGAACCCAGGGAGCATAATTTCCCTGCCTCAAAGAAGTAGGGTGAAACTTAATTAAACTAATGCCTACAAAGGGATCCCGTATCCTCAGGTGGACAATCTGCACGGAAAAAGCACTTCTAAGAGAGTGCTATAAGCACTTCAAGACGAAGCTTTAACAACAGGAGATCACAGGGACTTGGCTGCACTTCTCCTCCTCCAGCAATAGCACGGTCTGTGCATCTGTTTCCCTGGAGGGATCTTGGTCAGACCCTGCAGAGGGAGAGCTCCAAGGGAAGCCCATCCTTGCCCATTGAGATGCTCTTTGGCTGAGGACACAGGACCAAGCAGGGGTGGCAGTGTCTGTGTGCAAGGTTTGGGCTGACTTTGGTGGATCTGGAGGGCAAAAACTCCGGGTCTCCTCTTTCTCTGTGACCTTGGATGTGGATGAAATGCAGCTTTCCTGGGATGTGACAGCAAGAGGAGCTTATGATCAAGTTGGAGCAAGAGCGGTGAAAGCAACTGGTGCTCAGCCTGTGTTTAACACAGCTCCTGTCCTGAGGCAGCAAGGGGAGCATGAGATGGAGCAAGTCCTGGAGAGGCACTGGGGACTGTGCTGGAGGCTGAACCCTGTGAGCTTCAGGGGAGGAAGAGGTGACCCAACCTGCTGCTGCCACAGGCAGGGTTATGAGCATTGCCTGGGGCTGCGCTGCACCCATACCCCAGCACCCATGGGAGACATCGCACCTCCGCCAGAGGTGCAGCCACTGGTGCCTTGATCTGCACCAAGCATCACACAGCAGAGACACACACACACACAGAGCTGGGTTTCCATAGGTTTGCTCCTTCCCTTTGCAATGGGTTTTGGAGAAGCCTCTTGTGCCTTGCTCTTGTTGGGTACCACCGCCCTCCTCCAGAGCATCAGGAACTCTTCCCAGGGGAAGTTAACTACGTCAGGATACACAAACACAACCCAAAAGCAAACAACAAAGGAAACATTTTCCCAGACACACCACCAGACCTGCCCCTCTCCTCTAAGCAAACCTACTGCTGCTTACGTGATACACGCAAACCCCTGGCTCTTTGCAAGTACAAGGAAATGCATATTTCATTACACCGACATTCCAGCCACCTACAACAAAAATAATTAATGACTGCTTAATGGCCCCAATGAGGGTTTGTTTTTTTGAAGCATTTGAATAGATTAAACTTTATTGCCAGTGAAAAGGAAAAGCTATAGATCGTTTTGAGCCAGAACAAATAGATGTTATATTAGTCACTGTTATGCATTTATCTAAGTCAGTTATTTCTGAATGGCTGAAATAACAAGTGCCTACAAGTAGGAGTAACAAAACCAGTGCAAAACACTGTGCAAGCAGTTACAGACTGACCAAAATAAATGCAGGAATAGGAGCATCCCTGTGTCCAGCACCCCTCCTGCTTTCATCCCTCTCCAAGCCAGGCGCCCACCACAACTCAGTAAGGATGCGACACAGCAAAGCCGAACAGCGTAAGCTGCTGAAGGGGGAGCAGCAGGACCACTGCCACATCTGAGCACTCGGGAAACCACTGCCAGACAAAAAGGACTGCTTTGTACAAAGCCTGAAGGAGTTCGATTCATTTCCTGGGTTCAGAAACCTTGTGTTTCCTATGCTGGAGCTTTACTCTGCCACAGCACCCTCTGGTCAACACTCCCCACTGTCCCCAAGTGACAGCAAAACCCCTTAGTGCCACTGCCCTCCCTTGCTGGCTCCTTGGAAGCATCAACAGCAGTTTTCCCACATCCTCTGGACACCGATGTTTTCTTCCCTAATTTCCCAGTCCACCCTATGTGATTGAAGCAAGATCTGGGCCAGCCTCATAGAAGAGCTTGGGAAATCCCTTCACCCTGTGCCAGGCAAGCGTGTTCCTGGTGACTGGGGATCACAGGTAGTTAGAAATACCTGAGGTGCACCAGTTACTGTCAGGCACTGCGGGTTTAGTGCTGAGCATTGCTGCAGTCTTTATGAAGTGGTTTCAGTTCCTGTGCTACACTGACACATTCTGAGCAGTCATAAACCAAGCACCTTTTCAAGTGGAATTTAAAGCTGTTTTGCAGTGTTGTGTTCTCTAACAACCCCAGCACTTGTAAGGCAGAAACATTCAAAGTTCAAGTCCTGCAAATACATTTGCTGTTTTGTTACTACCATTAGCAGCAGTGTTGCTCAGCTGGAGAACAGATCTAGATCCCGTCCCACCACTGGTAGTACATCCATCCAGCCTCTTCAAACTCTGGTTCAGAACTAGGCTTAGGTTAGCTCCAAATACAAGATGAATCTCATGGAAAGTTATAGCTAGCAAGAAGCTCTTAAGAGGCATTTAAAAAGTAAAACACAAACTTCAGACAGACACCATGGGGATAAAAGTGACTGTTTAAACTGTCAAATATTAACTTGTAATACTATTATTGCCTTCTTTTGGTTCCGATCTGTACAGCACCCATCAAGCTAATGGCTGTCCTGTTATTAACCATGGATTTCATGGTCATTAACTTGAGTTCAGCAAGTCACAGATGACTTTATTAGGCATGACGTTGATAATCATTATCTTAATTGCACAAGCTGTCCTCTATACCCACGCTGAACACAAGCTATTTTCAAGTTGAGGGAACATTACCCTTGCCATTGGGCAGCACAGTGTGCCATCCCACAGGCTGCTCTGCCAGCTAAAGAAACCAAAGGAAATAATTCAGGGTAAGAGCTTCCCATTTTCAGTTCTGCTCTGAGGGACAAGCCACAGCTCATAAGGCAGTAGTGAGGCCACAAGAACCACATAGTGCTCAAGGTTTTGATAAGAAGGCTAACGGAGAAAGGAAGGAGATGGGGCTCAGTCATCAGACTGGATCAGGTTTGTGGCCACCAAGTCCAACAGCCAACAACAGAGAACAAACCTGTCTGCTTCAAAAACACAGAAAATAAGCTTTTTAAGCAGATAGTTGGGCCTTCTCTATAGAGGGGTGACACAAGCAGATTGACCAAGAGCAAACACCACATTGACATTGCTAAAGCATAAACTGTCCTTCTGCAAATTCCCTCTCCTTTCACCATTACAGACCCCTGAGCCGTTGTGTCCAACATGAGCAAATCAACCCCCTTGGCTGGGTCTGGTAGGAGAGAAGCAACCTTCTCTTTCAAACAGAATGTGGTTTAAAACTAAAACCAAAGTGATAGCTATGCTGGTCATGCACTAGCCCATTAGCTTTGAAGCAGGCCTGTGCCCAAGTGCAAAGCATCATCTCCTTGTTATCATCGTTAATGGAGCACAGCTGATCCCATTGCTCAACCTCCCAGGGTAAGAGGTTCCCTCCCCCTTGCCTCATCAGCTCTTTGCATGGAAACCCAGGTTTGAGTAGGTCACCTGTGGCAAAGCCACCTCCCAGCACCCTGCCCTGTTCTTTGCATTGGAGCCAGCATGACTTGTTTCAGATACCAAGATTACAGACCCCCAGAATCCACTCCCAAACCCCAAATTTAAACAAACAAATCCACCCCCAAACAGAACACAAAAGCGCAGTTCTGAAAGTTCATATTGCTCGCATTACACTGGAAGCAGCTGATAGGATTTTAGTGAAATTTCAGATTTCAAAGCATAAGAAAAAGTGGATGAGTATCCCCCAAACGGGATTCCACACCAAGCTCGGCTGTACATTTGTACTGGCAGGAACAAATTCATTTCTGCACGAGCAGCATTAAAGCACATTCACACCCTCAGGGCATGCAAATGTAAGGTTACCATGACACAAGCCCTCATATAATCCTCAGCTCTCAACCTCCCCCCTCCAAAAACTCTCCCCCCAACTGAAGCACAGCCTTCCCAGACCAACAGAGTTTTCCAGAGGCACAGGAAGTCCTCATGGATACACTACAGGACCGCAGCCTCAGATCTCCTGCTCAATCACAGATGTGGCACTGCTGCATTTTACATAGACCCTTCCTGATAACTTTTATTGCGCAGTTTAAAACCATAATGCAGCACGTGATAAATGACTGTGTTAGCTCTGCGTTCATGAATGGCTTTAACTTGCGGCTTATACTTAGTAATGAATGTCAGAGGATGTGTTAATAAAAAATTAAAGCAGCAGAGCGTGGTATCAGGATACACACTTTGGTAACCTAATGCTGTTAAGTTTTCATGGCATGTGAACTGTAATATACAGTAGCAAGGAACAGGCTTTCCTATTCCCTTTGGATTGTGCAGATGTTTTGCACTCCCAGATATTATTCTGAAGAGGGACATACGCTTTCAGTATGTATCTATTATAACATTATTAGCCACACTCCTAATTAATCTTTAGGAATTCCAGGGATTTTTCATTTAGTTCTTAGCAAAGGAAAGGGGGGGGGGGGGGGAAGGTGCCTTAACAACTATTTGCATCGTAGAGTTCATAAATGAGCCCATCACCCTATACCAGAACTGCTATAATTTTATCGGAATGAAAACCATTCTCTTTGATCTCCTCCAGTTCTTAAATCCAGCAGTTGTGTATTCAAACATCAATGGAAATGTGGTTTCAAGCTTCCTCTTTCATTATCTTGCTCAAAGATAAAAAAGAGCAAAAGGAAAAAAAAAAGAAAAAGTTCTGAGCTTTAGAGATGAGGCAATATTTTTACAGTAATTTCTTTATCTGATTTCATCCTGTTTACAGAAGCTGCTGTTTGGAAGATTCCCCCCCCCCTCCGCTTTGAGATGGCTTTTCTTTAAATAAACGTATATTAAAAAATAGAACAGACAACAGAGGCAGCTTCCTGCTTGCTCTTTATTGTAAAGGAGATAAGGTTGCTAAATGCTCTGCTATCTGACTTTGGTTCAGTGCGTGACCTACATGGATCAAGATGGAGATTTAATGATTAAACTTAACTCCTTTATCTTCAGCAAAGAGGGAAGGGGGGAGAGGAAAGAGTACCCAAACAAACTACTTATGTTCTGGCATGATAGAATTACGGTTCAACACAGTAATTAACTATCTGACACACCCCTGCGAGCCTGCAGATGTCATTAATGGCTCTGAAATGCCCCCTCTCTGTTGTCATAACCCAGAGCTCTTCTCAGCAGCCAAAACAAGCACATATTCTAGAGAGCATCACAGTTGGCAAAATGCATTTCGTCCATCCTCAGCTGAATCATACAGACACAGGTGTGTTTCATGGTTCCTGTGCCACTGATATACAAACGCAGGAGCAAATTCAATTAAAACAAACCAGATCCTTAATCTACCAAACCCATAAAAGCATTTTAATCTCTTCCGTCCAAGGCCCTGGACTCCAACCTTCCTACTAGCTTCTTTACAGCTCTTGAAATGTATCTTGATCTCTCACATCCACATAACACAGCCATTTCACGGTTATACATCCAGCTTCCCTGAACAAACTAGAAGACATAAGCTTCTAGAATGTTCCCAGGCTGCTCCTCCTGCACCCTATCGAGCCCACTGCAAGTAGATCCTAACAATCTTGAGTTAATCTGCTGCCATACAAACTTCAAAAGGTCTGGCACTTCAGTTCCAACGGGTTGTAAAAGCTGCACATACTTATGCATGCAACCCTTGTGCAAAAGAAAACCCAAAAGAGACTGGCAATCCATCCCAAGAAACCAAGCAAGCTCCAACCTGGGTTCACCACAGGGGCCTCCTGAGCTTTGGAAGCACCCAGCTCAAGCTGTGGACACTTTCATTTTGCATGAGAGCCACATGACATGCAGCAGGTTTAATGAAGTTTGCTCTTAGCATTGTTTCAACCCTGCAGGGCTGCTGTCACCCACGTGGATCAAAACAGCAGCACCTATTTGCATCAACTTCCACTGGAAACAAAACACAGCAGCCATCAGCTTCTGCAACATCCAGAACAGCAACAAGCTCCCTGTACCTTCCATACCATAAAGACATGGATTACGTCAAGCGCAGAACTCACTCTCCACCTTGGAGCATCAAAGTTCATTAAAGGAAAGAATGAACTTAGGATCTTACCTTCCAAACCATCCCTGCCGAGCTGCAAGACCAGCTACCTCAGTGCCAGAGGAGCTTCCCTGCCAGGAGTCCGCAGGCAGCTCCAGCAGCACTCTCTACCCACTCAGCTGGGAGCATTTACCTTTATTAACAAACCCACATGCAGCTGAGAGCAGCATTAATGCCCCCTCCTCCTCCCAAGGGCTTAGCAGGAAAACCTGGCTGCCCCCAGACAGGAGGGGTTGATTGGTATTAACAGGTTCATAGCAAAACTGGTTTTGTCCTGCTGCTTCCTCCTGTGCTGGATGGGGTGGAAGAGCACTTGTCCTTGTGCTCTTCCGTTTTCTGATAAGCAGCTTGAATAAAGACTGAAATTATCTGGTCACTTCCCAGAGCTCTTTTCTCCCGTCTTTCATGGCCGTCCTATGTTCCCCACCTCCCTGTGCCCACACAACAGCATAACATCCCAAAACTTTGACTAGGAAACCAAGTGCCAGCTTAATCCCATAGACCAATCCTGTCTAAAAGAGTTGGAAGGAAGCAGCCTGCAAATGCAATGCTTGCCCCTCATCAGGGGAGAGGAATTTCATCCTGGAATGCCATGAATGCCATCACAGCCAGAAACTGAGCTGTTTCCAGAAGATGCTCTTTAGGACCAGGGGAGATGCTGCCACAGCAACTTTCAGGCAGCTCTGCAGTTACCTGATGTTGGCCTCTGCATCACCTGGTATTAGATCATTGTCTTTCTTGTCAGCACTTTTTAAATCTTTGTAGCTTTAGATTCCTACAGACAACCATCACATCGTGACATTTCAGTGCTATGGAATCAATTAGCAAGGGATGGGAAACCAGACTGTGGTGTAAAAAAGAATAGAGAGGACAACCCTCACTGATTAGCCCTATTGCTCCCATGTTTCCCTAAAGAAGTGTGGGAAGAAGAGTGGATTTAGGGCAATAGCCTGGATGGAGAGGTGCTGTAATGAGCTAAAGCTGTCTTGGCCTGAGGGATGGGAAGCTGAGAGGATGCCCAAGTCAAACTTCAGGGACTAGTTTTGGAGTCGTATATGGAGCAGTGAACATGAACTGCGCTGGTATTTGGGGACATCTGGTCTCGAAGCTGATTCAGTTTCTAAACTTTGTTATAAAGCTTCTCAAAACCATGAGGCATTTGGCAGGGGAGAGCCAGAAGATGGTAGATTTTTCCAGCCTTGTGGAAAGAGTCAGAAACGCTCCCATGATGCCACATGGACCAGATCAGGGATATTGCATGGAGTAAAAACAATGCAAAGGCACGTGAGTGCGGGAGGGGGGAGGTTTGCTTTGCAGGATTTGCATCAACATTGTCCTTGGCTTCAATCCAGGCAGCTCTGCACCCCTTTGAGTCACTTAAACAAACCCGACTTTGAAAGCAAAACTCTGTCAGGACCCGAGTCCCTCCCAGCCTCACATTTGCACCAAGGGAATGGTAAATCGCATGTGAGGTGGTTGCAAGGGCCACGGGTCTGCTCTGAAGGTCTCTGCTCTTTTCACACACATGAAAAGATATTCATAGCAGTCTTCATGTGGGTTTTAAGCTTTGTGATGAAGATTCAGCACAGCCCCGTGTGAATGCCAAGTGTTTTGGACAGGGCTGTAATGGAGCAATAAAGCTCAGCTCCATCCTCCGTTTTCGCTAGGTTTAAAGGAGATGGTCAGATTGGGGATGGGATCAGCACTCTGCAGAAGGGTGTAGGGGGATCTAATGCTGGATCCAGATGTACCCTGATGCTGAGCAGTCAATGGATGATCGAGGGCATCAATTCAGATCACCAGTGACACGAGTTTTGGTGCATGGTAATAAACAGCCCAGTGCATATTACAGAACAGCCGTAGGTTTGTTCCAGCAGATAGTTAGGACTTGTCCATTTTATGGCAAGGTTTGCAAGGGCAGAGGAAAGCTTCTGTTCTGCAGAGTTGGGAGCAAGCTGCTGGCTCGGGCTAATATCAATATTTGGGGCCTTGTGATTGATTATTTTATTTAGAGCTTTTTTGCAATTAACCTCGGCCCTAGAAGTCTTTCTGTTTTGATGAGGTTATTTTCATATGGCACAAGTTGAAAGGGGGCTGAGACAGCCCCACATATTTATTATAATCGTATTTGAGCCATTTTTGTTCCTCATCTGTTTAATGTCATCTGTGCTGCCAAAGCAGCTAAGCTCCTTCAGGGCGAAACTGCGTAATGGGAAGTGACTTCCCTGATTTACTGTCCCTGTATGCAGCTCTGGAAGTGAGGCACTGCTGGATCAGTCTGAGCTCCTCTATCCTTATTACTCAATTACCGTTACTTTTACAAGTGGATGTTAACTTCCCGATAACCATTAACTCTT
>JAVHNF010025071.1:0-21934 GCA_034783455.1 Micropsitta finschii | reverse complement strand
GCCGAAAGTCAAAAACATAGTGCTGCACCAGCTACTAAGAAGAAAAAATGACTGCTACTGCTGAACCCAGGACATCATCTCATCATTCTAGATACCAATAACACATCTTATCTATGTACTCGACTGCTGTCTAAAGTACTTTTGGTCACCTCAGAAAACTTTAGTTTCTAGAGCACTCTGATTTCTGCTTTCTAAACTTTGCATACCATCTGCCAGTTCAAACAACTTTACCATGTTTGTTTTTGCTTTGTTTTCTCCCACTGAGAGGAGAGGGACACTCAGGAACACAGAATGACCTTTGTAAAGGTCTAGCACGAGTTCATGTATTAAAGTCCAACTCCTCAAAACATATTTGTGGAAGTCATGTGAAGAGAATAACTCAGCTGATTCTGCAACTCATGCTCAAGCATATTCTAAGCAAATGAATACTTGTACTCAGTAACACAAACATTAAGGTGAATGCTTGTTTTCACATGACAGCCACATGATATCATACATGGGAGTGCTGTAATACATTTGATGCTGGCTGCCAAAATACAACAGATATACAAATCTTCACAGTATTTTGAAAGACCAATAAAAGTGACAGAGAAAGATATAGCTGAACATGCCCAAGTTTGAACACTCACAAAGTGTTCACAGAGACTGGCTGGGGGCTTACAGCTTCTTTAAATGTAGACCCTCTTTTGATTCTTCCCATCTCAAAGGCAAAAAAAAATCTTGCTTATTTGTTACTTCATTTCATGCAAGTAATGAGAATATTGAAGTAAAGCAACTGTTCACTCATACAAAGCACAAGTATCAGTGCTTGGACCCTGGGCACTGTGGTTTTGCCTTTATTTTCTTTGGGATGGTTTCTGTATTACTCAGAAGAAGAAGGTGGGGAAGACCCTTCTTACATCCAGATTTATTTCAATTCTCTGTTTCCACATGCTCTTCTCCTGCTGCTGAAGACTGCTTTGTATCACTATGCCTGGGAATGCAAATACAATCTCCTCTAGAGAAAAAAAAAAAAAATTAAAAAAGGAGAATGTATTCTTAAAGCTCACACCTCTCTGTCAGTCTCCTCTCTTCTATGACTGCACATTCTGTGGAAGCCATCATTTTAGTTAATGCTTAACAATGAATCAAAGCCCACAGGATTTAAAAACATGAACTACTGCGCACCATCTGCAGATACCCACTTTGAAATAGTGGAATTCAGACTGAACTGTAAATAATTTGAGGAGCATTTTCCAAGATGGAGCAATCTCAGATGTTAAATCTAGAGAGAAATAATTAAATACCATATGTCAGTATGAAATACTAAATCGTGACAGCATCTTACAAGCATCTGCCAGTTTACTTTAAATATCTAATTATAGCAAGGGTCAACGTAACTGACAGGATACAGTTATCTGCTACTGAACTTTGGTGCACAGGAACTATACACTCATTTTCATCCAACAGTTATCAGCTACTTGGCTGTAATTTAGCCTCTTATCACACGTGGGTAGTTCAGTTCCCCAGAAACTGCATCCAAACCTCACTCAAGCCCATACACAATTCCAGAAGGCACTGAAGCATAATTTCCAGATCTCATTTATTCACTTGGATAACACCAGAGGAATCACCAAGTTATGCCTTTCACATTAGAAAATAATGCACAAAGCTTTTGTGTTTCCTTAACTGACCAACTGTGGAGAATTCATAACAGGTGCAACCACCCTCCCTTAACAGAAGCAACCTTGATTCCACTGGATACAATCACTTTAAACCCAGTGGAATGGGGATGAATTGCTACACATTCCATACTGCTGCTTCCAGAATCACCCAGTGACAGTCCCAAACTTTCCAAGACCTAAATCAAATCTGGGAAGATCACTCAGTAACTTATGAAGCGTGCTGGCACTGCTGGAGTGCAAGAACTTGTCTGTATCAGGACAAATGTGCATTTTCAACTCTGGATATACTTGCTATTTTTGTTCTCTGCCAAAGCAATCACTGATCAAAGACTACTAGTCCTGTAAATTCATGACTTCCAATGTCTCCATTTTCCCACTTAATAAATACCACTATCAAAGCACTATCTGAAAGACTATTGTGGTAGATCAGGTAAAACCAGTAAATCATATTTTGGAAGAGCTCCAGCCTCATAAAACTATAGAGTGTAGCTGTTACAGATGTTCTCACGTATGTACCTCCCCCGGCATTTTATCTTTGCTGCAGGCTGCTAGTTAGCATCATGTTGGCAAGGCAGAAAGGAGTAATTATTACACCAGCAGTCTGCAGGGAAGCAGAGCTATTTCCTACACATGACTACTACCACACACTAGTATTTTCCAAGTTCAGTTTCTTTGTTCTAAGTAGTACATCAGTAGCAGCTTTCTGAGTGAGCAGTTGGCAACTCAGCACTGGAAGCTGTAATTCTCACTTACCTTCTAGACCACAAACCCACTCGCTTTTAGAAGCTGACAACCAACACTAACACATCTTGCAGCCAAGATTTAAAAAACCCCAGCTGTTTGACACTGCATCTCTCAACTGGGGTCCAACCTGACATGCATACGTAAGAACACTAGTATGCAAAAGGAGGTGGTACTAAGAAACCCAAGCCCTGTAAAAATCCCACTTTAGATTATTTTCTAGAGTATTTAGGCTAAAGCAAAGTGGTACTTAATGTTATGTCCAACAAATGTAACATCTTTGCCAGTGCCTAGATATTTAAGTTAATTAGTCAGCACTCCCTTTAGCATTTCCATTATTGACAAGACAGGCTTCTACAATAACAAATAGAGCTGTTTGGCTAAGAGTGAAGGGTGCCTGCCCACTCATATACAACCCAGTGAAACCTCTTCCTCCCTGCAAAAGCAAGCCCTTCTCTTTAAACAAACCACATTCATGCAAGGAAGAAAAACGTTTCCTCTAACAGCTTATCACTTGATTCAGAAACCATCAAAGGAACAAGGAACCAGTCTGAGGCCACCCTGTTGGCACTGCATGTAGCTTGCTAAACTGCAGATCTGAAGACCGTCAATCCCCTTGACAGCACACCAGCCGTTTGTGCTGCAGGCATCTTGTTCCTTTACAGCCCCAAGTAAAGCACAATACCTTTCCCCACACGTATAAAATTGTAATTTAGTCCACAACAGAACTATTGAAAACAAGAAAAATTGTCTCTCTGGGAAAACAGACATTACTGATTAAAAGAGAGAAAGGAGAAACAAAGGAGGAATTTTAGTAACACGCATGACATACTAACTTCAATCAGAAAGAACACAGAACAACTGTCCTAACACCAGCAGCACCCTACTCCTTCAGACAGAGAGCAACTACTGCAAAGCTACTATTCAGTTCAATAAATGCAGGTGTAATCTACCATTAACATGCCAGCTGCTGAAAACATGCCATCTCTTTCCATTTGTAACCAGCACCACTACTGAAGTTTTCCTCCAAAGCAGAGGAGAGCTTGCACAGCTATGAATCCCTACAGATGCAGAAGGTTTGCATATGGGTGTACTACAGTGAAGTGGCCCAGGGAATATGATACTGGACTAAATATTTAAGAACTTCTAGCTTTTTTCCCCCCACCCTGCAATGGGACTATGGTTTGACACTTGACCTCTGTTTCTTCTGCCCTCCTTGGGTCTCTCTCCCACTCACCACATCACCCTCAACAAGCCACTCCCTTCAGACTAAAAGACTGTTATGAAACACGGTTTATAAAACCAGAAATAGCCACAACCTTTATCTGTTGGGAAATCACTGCCTCTGTCCCACGACAGTTACATGGCCCCAGGTAAGAATATGTGAGTTGAGAAAGAAAGGTCTTAGAAAATTCCTCAGCAAAAGCACAAGAAGGCAATGTCTGTTTCTGCTTTTCCCCGCCATGGGGCTTCAGAACACCCTGCCTTGTGATGTTGCCATGATAGTTTTGAAATAAAGAACATGAATCTTAATTTTCTTCCGTTCAATCATCAAAGCACTGAAGTATAGATCTTACATTTGAAGAGACAGATAAAGGCTCCAGATACAGAGAAAGTCCAATTTCTACTCCTGCTTTTGTTTTCCCATATATTTGAGAAAATGCCTTCAACTTCAGGGTTAAAAGACAGTTATGTACAGTGCAAGGTAAGTGCTACATTCTTAATTGCTGCATTTTTCACAGCATTTGTGAAAAGAAATCTTTAAAAAGAAAGATTTGTGATTCCTTTTAAAGTTTCTTGCCAGGAAAGTAGAAAGAAGGAGATCATGCTTATGCTTGATTTCCCTTTTTTGTCCCATTCGAAACAATACAGGATGAAAAATGTTAAGTACTGACAGACACATGGAATAACTCACCTTGGAAAGGACCTTAGAATTCAAATTTTGACCCCAAAAATCCCACAGATTGCTCTGTGCTCATGCCTTTTGTTAATAAAGCAAAATTTATGTTATTTACAGGCACTGTTTTTATTCAGATGGGGAACAAAATCATTAAGACTCTTAACACTGCAATATATCAATTGTCAGTTCACATATTTCATATATGTTTTCACTGTTATTATCATTTGCTCAATCTTTCTGCCAAACCAACAAGCTCAGGAGTGAAGAAAACAGTCCACACTGGATGGACCCATATTTTCCCTGACGCACTCCACTGTGGCTATGCTACTGCACTCCTCCATGATGCTGCTTACAGAGGGCTTACAGAGGGCTGCTTACAGCCCTCGCTTACCCTTTGTCCCTAAGGTATTAGTATAGTTGTCAGCCATAGTTTTCCCTCTGAGGCAATGCCTTATTATTTTGAAATACCAGATTGGAAATGCAGGTGCAGAGTGCCAGCAAGTTCCCAAAATCACAGAAGAAATCCACAGAAGAGTGGACACTAAACCCAGACCTCTGACATTCAGCATTAATGGCTGGTATATCCCTGCTCAGTGTGTGCATGCAGGGCTAGGGACTTCAACTGTGTTACAGTTTACAGTGTGACTCATTCCTCCCCTTCTCCTGTACTGCCAGACCATGCAGTAAAAAGAATGATGATCAAACCTCAGGCTGACTTAGGACTCAAAGTCTCAAGCAAGCACTGGATGGACGATTGTCCTCTGTCCCCTGGTAACACTTGAAAAAAGTCCCATGACAGTAAAATATCACTAGCTGAAGGTGATGATCCTGGCCATGTTACAGTAAGGAGCAGCCTGCCTCTGGTGCAGAGGACAGCACAACTTCCAAAAACGGGACACCAACCTGATTAGAGTGGTATTTGCATCATTAATGGATACTTGCAGCACCAGGACCACCTACAAACGTCAAATCATAAAGCCACAGAGTAAAACATTAGAGCAAATTCAAGACAGAATTCCAAACCAGTCCAAACATTTTAATCTCTTTATGCTGGAGATATCTAGAGATGGTATTTTAGAAATAAATGCAAAACAAAAAAAGTAGCAAACAGCTTACCTAGGATCTTCACTTTGCCTGGTTTTTTATTTTAGGCTCACAACCAGTTTTTCCCACTAGCTTCTAGGAGCAACTAGACATGTTAAAACATGGGACAAAGTACCAAAGGCAACATTCTTCCACTAAAAAACAGTTTTATCTTGTCATAGGATCCATGCACTGAATTAAATATACACATGTATATATGTGTGTGTATGTATCACCAAATGAGTTAGCCTTTCAGTCACTAAACAGAAGAAAGGTAAAAACTTCACAATAATTATTCTGATCCTAGAACAATTTTAAAGCTTCAACATCCCCAGAGCACCCAACACAAAGCTGTAAATCTTTGTTCCTTTCTTAACTGAAAGGAAAAAAAAGCCATTATGACACACAATCCGGTCTGAATCTGAAGAGATAGACCAAAGAACGAAGCATAATGTAATCTTGTAATATCAAAGATTAAAGACAAACTAATTTCATCCTCTTTGTTCACATAAACCACAGCCTACTAACAATTCACATGATTCTTTGGCTAAAGTTTAGTCATGCTTGCTATGAAAAACACAGGTCATCCATTCAAGTGTTTGTTATTAGGCACAATTACACTCCTCATTAAACCCAAGGAAAATAAAGTACTTAAACATTCCTATGAAGTGTATAGAAAGCTGGATCATGATTATTTAGGAAGCCACCTGGGTTCACAGAGATCCCTATTTCCAAGACATACTGCAGTGAGTTTGCTGGTTTGCTTCTGAAAGGATCAGGCAGGCAATAACCAAGCAGAAGTGACCTGTACAAGGCAATAAACTCATCTCCTCAAGACTGATTACTAAAATCACACTAAGCATCTTCTGTATTATTATGGAGCACTGAGTTTTATGGAAATTTAAAATCCACCTCTCAGGGTCCTTTAAAGCAGGAAAGTAAATATATTCCTTATTGAAGATCTAACATTGCTAGACATTCAAGAGCTCCTCTACCTGTTCTCTGAAAAAGCAGAGGAAAAAATGTCTGGTGAAGTCTTTCACAGCTCTTAGCAGAATACTATAAATCCATTTCAAAACACTTCCCTCATCTTGATGATGTTTAAGCATCTCCAGGCCATTAAATCAAACTCTTCTTAGTGCAAAGACAGCTCAAGCTTCACTGCCATTTTAATCCATCTCTCAAGTTCCTGCTGATCACATGAAGCCCTGCAAGACAGGACCAAGAACTCTCAACATACTACTTCTCCCTTTATCCAAACTTGGTAGTTACACATGCGAATAGAGGCTGGAGTTAAAGCTATCTATATATTACTTCCAGATAATCAGAAGTAATGTATTTTTCACATACAACTGATCAAGGGAAACACTATGAAGTGTTCAAAGGGCAAATGCTGCCAATATTCCTTCAGAAGACCCTATAGGGTGCAGGCTGCAGCTCTGGCAGACTTGATAAAGTTGTAGCAACATCTAATGTAAATTTCCTGAAACAGAGAATGCAGGCATGGAGCAGCCCCTGCAATTACTAATACAGTGCCTCTCTCCTCTATGTGGTAGCTTACAAAAAGCTAGGCTGCTACTGAGCCAGAAGGATTTTCATCACCCCAACACTAACATCAAACCCAGGCTGCCGACTCACTAAGCACATCCTGGTTAAAGGGAAGAGACAAAGCCCAGCAATATCATTTCCCATGAGCGAAACTAGACACAATACAACAGATCAGGTGGCCTCAAATGCATTTCTGTTGAATTGTGCCCAGGTTACCCCAACTCCTCTACAGGTGCAATATGATGCTGCATCTGGTATTTCTGTGTTTTATTTCCTGCATAGAAATAATCAGTACATTCTTTGGGATCACACACACACAAAAAGAACAGTCTTGATTCTCTGACAATCACCCTGCTTAGCCCAAGGGGCTGCAAACAGACCAAAGCAGTTTCACATTCCTTTGAATACCAACTAGAAGAAAGTAGCTTCACTATTCAGGGGGTTCCTAGGATCATGAAGTGATTTTGTACACTTTCTCCTTACACTTTATCATTCATTTCATGATAATATCTTCCATGTCAGTGAGCTGCCACCCTGATCCTACTTAGCATGTTTAAGAGCATAAGCAGATACAACAACCATTACTGACTATTTAACTGCAGGGTTTTGGTTTTCCTGAACTGTAACTAGAACATAAGACATAATTGTATTTCAACTGTTTACATCTTCTTCTTCTATTGACAGCATCCTGAACACAGATGATGAGAGGGAGACCAACATGCTTCATTCTTTGGGAAATTCAATTTTTCTTTTCTTTAGAAAGAATCCAACCAGATATACTATTTAATCCTTAAAAAAATCAATCCTGAAATGTAAAGGTAAGCTGTATTTTAATCCCTAATACAAACCTCCAAACCATCTTAAAAGTTCAGAACCCAGACTTCAAAATGGATTTGTAACTAGTCCCCTAAAGATCTAGAGAATATTCTGCTAGAACAACAAAACCAAACAGCTAAGCTATCTAGAACTACAGTATTACATATATGAGAGATGGATGTTTTAAAATACCCTATTCCCACTGTAAGGCTTACAGATTCATAATTCATGCTGACTGACTCATTCTCAAAAATTAGGTATCCAGCAATTCCTGACAGTATCCAAAAATGAAGAGCGGCATGCCTTATTTTAAAACCAAAATTGCTTATTTAGAGGAGGCAACAAAATATCTGAAGGATATTTTGGAGTTTTTTTGGTTAGGTTTGGTTGGGTTTGGTGTTTTGTTTTTTGGTTTTGTTTTTGTTTTTTGGGTTGTTTTTGGGGGGGGGCATAGGGGGTGTTTGGGTTTGGGTTTGTTGGTTTCTTTTTTCAGATAAATGAACTTGATCATAGAATCATAGAATAGTTAGGGTTGGAAAGGACCTTAAGATCATCTAGTTCCAGCCCCACTGCCAAGGGCAGGGACACCTCACACTAAACCATTCCACCCATGGCCTCATCCAGCCTGGCTTTGAAAACCGCCAAGGAAAGATTAATTGTCTAGATACAGGTAAACATGACATAACTTCATTTGTCATGTACATAAGGGAATACAATTCTATTTGGGAATGCAGGTATTTGGTAATATATAGGATTGTTTTCCCAGAAATGAAAGCATCGTGGGCAAATTGAGGCTGCTGAAGCACTTACACAACTGTTCTTCGAGATGTTTCTAAAGGGTTTTTGGATGTCCTAAATATTATTTTTTTTCCCCATGAGGGGAAATGGAGGCAGCAAAAAGAGAAAATGGCAAAATATGATAAATTTGGAGCAAAAAAATAGTGAAACTGAAATAGTACCAGCAGTCAGGAGGCACAATGAAGTTCACAAGGGAATATATCCGTAAACATCTGTGGCCAGTTAAAAGAACTGACGTGATTTTTAAATGGGTCAGGAACACAGTAATTGGTAGCAGTTTTGTAGATTACATTGAAATAGCAAATTATCTGTCATAATGCAGAAGGGGCAGAAAGATTGAGCCAATTGTCTTTTTTTTTTCCTTGCTGAAGCAATGAAATCTCATTTCTGTTATTGGTACTGAAAGAATTTTCAGCGGGAGCTACTTGTCATCTTGGAGTGGACAAAATCACTTTATCCAGGTGAACTGAAAGGTTTTGCTGAGGCATAAAGTACGTTTTACAAAGCCATATTAAACTACAATAAACAGACTACTGGCAGGTCACAGATTAAGGTCAAAACAAATTAACAAATTCATAAATTCATAAAATCAAGGTGAGGATAACTTGTGTATTGTCCTGTAAATTATGTCCTATGGCTAGATGTACATATGTAAGTTGTACGTCCTGATATTAAGGCAAGAAATCTACAATTTTTTCTCCTAGAATATTGTGAGTAACAGCTATGAGGAATATTAGATTTTCCCTTCTTTGTTCTTTCAACACAGCTGAAGATCAAAGTCTCTCATTGTGAAGCAGCATAATAAAAGTACATGCTCTTTTTAGACAGAAATACTCCTCCAGATAAGGATTTTGTTATGCACAGAGTACAGCTTTTTGGGGCGATTTAAAGTCATATTTTCAAGATGTAGATGAGCTTTAAAAGAATGTACCTTTTAACTTCTGCATAGACATGAATTCAACTTGAAAACAACATTTCTTTACATCTGAGAAGAAGTCCACAGTCCGGACTGCCTGCAGTGATTCCTGAGGTTAAAACTGTATGTGAAATAGAGGAAACTTCCCCCATTTTTATTTTTGGCTCCCCTCTTTCATTTCCATGTTAGTTTAGGTTTTTCCCCATGGTCCCCAGTGCTTGGTTTAAATGACCACATAGTTACAATTCACGTGTCCATAGTGAAAGAAAAAGCAGTGTCAGTGGTCAAACCAGACACAACAGTATAGGCTTTATTTCTTAAAATGATCAGCCATGAAATACAAGAAGGTGTAAAGAACTCTTATTTTAATTCCACAGTGGCTGTCTGTATGTTAAATCTGAGATGACAGATTTATTTACTGATACCCAGAACCAGCACAATAACCCCTTTTTTTGTGCATGTTGAAAACAGGAATCTATTTGCTCTCCACAAACCCAGCAATGTTCATACTGAAAAGTGATAGCACATGAGCACTACATTTAAGGCATAGTCAGCCAAAGATATTCTTGCCATCCCTGTTTATTATAAAATCTATTTCCCAATTACTTAAGGTACTTTTCTTATTTAAACAATTTCCTTTATATGAACATGGGGGTGTTTTTTGCCTGTCTAAAGGTTTGGACCTGCTTGAGCAAAAGAACTCAGTCTCTCATTAGTGTCAGTTGTTGGGCACTAATAAAACATGAAATCACCAGCATCATCATAAAATATGGGATCCCAGAACTTTCCAAACCTTCAGATTTGCATCTGGGCTGTGCAAAAAAAGGTAAGTGTAAAACTCAGTGTCAAATCATAACTGCAAAATCCTAAAAATGTCTGGAACCTCTGGTATATTAGATTTGAGTTACAGCAGAGCAAATTTGAGTAATAATGTTATCCTACCTAATTCAGTGGGAGTTAAGCAGATATTAGTAATGTGCTTTTGAAAATCCCATGGACTCACTTTGTACTTTTACTACTTAGTAAAATTAAATAGTTTTGCAGAAATTGGCCCTGAACTCCTGAATGAGAGTATACTTCCCATTACTTAATTTCCCTTCAGATCAGTCTTGAAATATTTAAAGTTCCTGGCTGAATAGCTTTGATGTTGCTGAACCAAAGTCTGAAGGAGAGCTGCTTTTTCCATTTGTGTCCTCTTAGAAGTGGGCTCCCTTTAGAAAGATGACCTTTCAAATATTTATAGTGAGGGAAGCTGTTTGAGGCAAAGGAAGAGAACAGCCTAAATCCTTAAGCACATGCTGTAGAACACAGACATTTTTTAGATTTACTAAATTATCAGGGGAAGACGGAGACAAGAAGACATATGCAAGGCACTATGGGCAGCCAGCTTAAGCATCTGAGGTCACTGAGCTAGTGTGGAAGTTAAGTCCAGTCAACATGAGCAGTTAAAAATGAGCTGTTCTGGATGTCCTTCTAAGCTGTTTCATACATGCACATGTAGACATTTATATATATTTCAGCATGAATGGATGTGTCTCCTTCCTGGGAGTAGAAGGTAGACTGCAAGGGGAAGAGGAACATGTTTTTTATGTTTCCTAAAAGACCTTTGGAGCTATGCCACTTCTTGGGACCAGTGGGTTTGAAGCTGGGGAGTAGGTACATATTGTTTAAGCTCCCCATTGGATGATGGAGAACATTCACTATTCTCCTGCCTCCATGTGTGTAGGGTCCATAGCCCTAATTCTGGAGCTGTGATATTCTTGCTTTCACCATGTCTGTATAGCTGCAGTAGCTGTTTTGGGGAGTGGCTGCTTTTGGAAGTATTCTGCCTGCAGTGATATCCGAGCAGCAGACAGACGGAGGTCCCCAGGAATGCAAAGTGTGCAGCACTGCATGTGCCTGTGTAAAGCAAGGGCTTTCCACGCTATGCTGGCTCCTTTGCTATGTGTATTCTGTAGTAGGCTTTTACACACACCGTGGGATTACTTTGAAGATTTTCTGACATGTTTATGTGCATGCATACACACTATGTATGTCTTTAAAAGAACATTTATTCTGTGCAGCTTTTCCTGCTCCTTTTTAGCTCTTTTCCTTCATGGCTAGCTTGCTGTCCTTCTGCTGTGTTTCATAAAGATTAAAAATAAGGCCATCAAGATTAATTGAGTTTTGGTATTTACTGTCCCTCCTGAATAGAATTTTTTCCCTTTGATTTACAGATCGCTTTCTAGAAGAGCTAGATTTACTGCAACTTGTCATTAATACACCATTTTTGCTAACTAGAAAAATTCTAAATAGATTTTAAATTTAGACTTTAATATATTAGATATACATCTGTGGTTTTTTCTTTCTTAAATAATAATTTGCTAAAGAAATTGGACAAAAATGCTAGACCCCCTTCTATAGTGGGGAAGCTGCTATACTGCTGACCCGCTTTGCCTTAATGTTACTCGAATTGGTAGAGAGAGGTTGCTTTATTGTCAGGCACAATCTCTTGTAGAAACTCCCTCTTCACTATACTGACATGTCATTAGTGGCTGCATAAGATAGATTTTGTTGGGATTTGCTTTACCAGAGGAATGCCTCTAATGTTTGGGGCAGGGGCTGGCATATGGTGTAGGCTGTGGCACCCTTCAGGTGACTGGTTGGATCCTGTATTGGGAAGCCCTGAAGTGACTTCCAGCTACCTTTGCATTACCTCTGGATGTCATTCTGATCCAAGGTCTAGGTGAGGTGTATTTGTTTTGTGCCAAGTAACCCAGGTCTTAGCCTAGGGATGTGACACAGGTCCACAGTGAGATGCAGTCCCTGTAGTTCAGAAAGTTTTGGCAAGTCACTCACACAGTGCCAGAGTCACATCTGTGTATTTCTGCGGGATCAAACCCTGGATCTGTGGTAAGGGGTTAGATATGTGGACAGCAGTTGTGAATTTTAAAATAGATTCAATTAGAACTTCTTATGTTTCATTGTTGGTCTCTGAAAGTTTTCCAGTAGCTTTTAGGACCCCTTCTAAAATCAGACATGATGAGATACCACTGGGCTTCCGAGTTCAGCTTTACCCCAAACCATGTCAGTTTTTCTACCTGCGTCTCTCATTTAACTAGAATTGACTGCAATTCATTTGGCAACTTTATAGCCTGGCATAGTTGTCCATGAGATTTTAGTACTGGAACATGTATGGAGGGATGGGGCTGTGTGTGCCACATGCCTGTCCTCTGATGTGGAAGAAGATGCCGTACCAGCTGGTGGCACCGCAGAGATGGAGTCCCTGTTAATATAACCATGTCTGTAATACTGCTCTCCCTATTTACTTACAGTCTTTACAGACAAACAAGGAGTACAGGGAATAGCTAATGAAAAACAACAAACAAGGGGGTTTGTATGATGAGTTTCCTCAGACACAATAGTGAGTATCTTCAGATGGGAGCCTAGGCCTGAAAGATAGTGCTGAGTCAAGGGATGAAGAAACTATGGGCTATGCTTTTGCAGAGACTAAACACTTTATAATGACCACCCAGCCCACAGCTCTAAGTCAGACAGATGGTAGTGACTTGAAGAGCAGGCCCGTGGCCTGTGTTCTTGTCCTTCTACAGACATGGCTGTGCTTCAACAGCAGTTTGTCACTGCGGTGCATGCCCTGACACTGGTTATGTTTATGCTCCCTGCCTTTCTTTTACGAAATTGCTCAGGTCACAGCCAAAGGAGAGTTCAAGATGCAATAAATCAGTGTTGGCTCTGAGGTGTCATGGATTGCTAGACAGACTGGGTCCCTTCCCAATTTGAACTTGGGAAGAGGACATACCACAGAAAGAAGTGCTGGACTGAAGTAAGATACAAGCTGTTTGGAAAAACTAAACTAAACTAAACTAAAATTAAAAAGAACACCACAACAACCCTGAAGTTGTCTGGAAAAGCTAAAATAAAATTTAGGCTTTCCTATGTAATTCCAGCCCTAATTTACGCACAAGGTGAGCCTGGAGAGTAACGCTGCTTCCTTTCTTTTAGAAGAAAATGGGCCATCCTGATTCAGTTTGTCCATGCTGTGAGGTCAGATGTTGTCTGGTAGAGTTCTGCAGGCAGCAGTTTGGGGGCTTAAGTCCCTCACTGTTTCCTTCTTTCACAAATGGTAGAGGTCTCACAGCAACAACGAGCAAGGATATTTTAACTGGCAATATTGACAGGGACAATTTATAGCCTATTGTGTGGATGCAGCTGCTGAGCATTCATATCCTGCCACCATCCTGACATTCCTGACTCTATTTTTGACAAAGGACATTTAACAAGGAATACCTTCATATCTTAGTGTCATTTATATCCTGCCCATTTGTACTTTTTCTCTGTTCCCTTCCTCCAGCTTTCCCTCCTTTCCATACTTCAAATAAAAGAGGGTGTGTTTGGGGCAATGAAGATAAAATCATCATCACACACCGTGAATAAAACTCTGTAGCAGAAGAAATGGTTGCTGACATGTCAGTTCTTCTCAATGTCACTTTTAGACTCCTTTTTCCACTCTTTTTCTAGTTACTGATACTGTTTCCTGACAGTAAGTATCTACATTAAGTGGACAGCACAGACTAAAAAGGACAGAGTAACACCCCATAAGTAGTTGAGCAGTGGGTGGAAGACGGTAGTAGATTATTTTCTGCAAGGGAATTGTGTACAGTGCGGGTGAGGAAAGAAAAGCTGAGATTCTCGTTTCCATCATGCTTTTTTCCTGGGGTACAGCGCAGTCACAGGACATTAAGGACATACTGTGCAATTGCACCAAGCAGTCCAGAAGTGTTCACCCCAAGGGTGTCCTGCTCTGAGGTGGTGGCTTGCTCCATTATTGCTGCAGAGGCTTCCTGGGGTTTCAGGAAGCTGGGCAAAGAGCCTTAAGGTTTTCTGAGTGATGCCCAGAGTACCAAACGGTTTAGGCAGAAAGAGCTAATATAGATTAAAAGCAAGTGACTTGTGGCATCTTGGAAAACAGCCCTATTCTTGGTTCTTCCTTTTATTTTCCTAAGCTTCCTCTGTTTTTCATCCTGCCTGCAGGGAGACTCAGGACTCTGGCTGGCTCAGCTCACAGGAGAAAATCTGGTGTGGCTTTGATTGACAGGGCCATGGTGTCCTGTCAGGGAGGCTGTGTTTTAGAAACAAAATTGCTTTGGGAAACTGCAAAAAGATAGCTTCTAGTGAACTAAGCTGAAAGTGCCTTTCGAACCTAGGGATGCTCATCCTTTTCTGTCCCTTTTCCTTCTATTATCCATCTGCAGTTCTCATGGGATTGCAGAGAAGTCTCTTTTCCTGGTCTATGATTTTCTTCCTTCTCTCCCCTCTCCCTGTCTTTCACCACTGAAGCATCTCAGCAATGCCAGGAGGCTGGTATGCCCCGGGGGGTAAGAATAGCCTACAATGGCAGAGATAACTCCTGTTGTTGTTTGTCTGCTTGCAGTTGTCTGGACAGAGGATCCACACAAGAGGTAGGAGCAAATGGACCTGAGAAGCTGGAGCTTTTGCAAGACGAAGTATTAAAGACTCAAGAAGATTTGTTTCAGCATCCCAAACTAACAGTCCTGTTCAAATCATCAAAATAATGATCAATACATTCTTGTGCCCAGGTTTCTCATTTACATTCTTTACCCCTAAAATTCATTTCTGTTTTCTTTTTTATTTTCTTTCTTCCCTGTCTAGGTCTCATTTCCATTGGGAATGCCAAAATTGTTAGGACGTCAGAAGCTGGAGGTATTGTGAGGCTGTTCAAAGATGGAGCACTGGGACTCGCTGGGATTTTTGATTGTCACACTCAACTATAATGTGACTATTGTGGGTAAGTACTTTAAAAGCGCCTCGTTCTTTTCCTGCTCTGCATCCTGAAGCCACCCAAATGTCCTACTGATAATTTCTAGCTACGCCTCTGTGATCCTTGCAATAAGAATCTGTTCTTTATATAAATGATATGAGTGGTTAATGTCTTTCTTTTCTTGTTAAACAGATTCCTACTCCTTCTCTCATAGACTTTTTTTTTTTTTCCTGAAGTTTATGTACAGTATTCTGACAAGGTTTTAAAACTTGGCTGCTCTTGGTGCCTGAGTTTCCAGTCAGCTCTAATGGCTGCTGTAGGGGTCATGGTGAAAACACACAGAAGTAATGCTTTGTTTATACCACATAAAGTGAATGGTAGAATGTATGAAACAGCTTTAGCAGTGAATTAAAAAGTTTAAAGAAGGGCAAAAATATCCCCTTCTTTTACAGGAAGAAGTTTTTGGTTTATTCCAGTTGTGGTTAATTACCACTGCTTTCCGGGCTTTGTAAATGAACAAAGTTCACATGATTTAAAATAAATACAGTGGTTTTTTCCTCAGCAGTCACCTGAGTGCTTCCCCTTTCCCCTCCATATTTAAATAAGACACTGTTCTTTTTCATGGGCTACTTTGAGCAAAGTGTGAGCCAGAGAAAAACTTTCAAGGGCCTTTCGAAGACCCTTTGCCTCCAGTTATGGACAGCTGCTGTAGCTTGTGCTGTGCATTGCAGGGAGCACCCAACTAAGGCACAGGGAGGGGGGGAGAAGGGGCTTGTTCTTGTATGTTTAATCAAGACTGAGTCATTAGGGAAGGTGGTGTGTGGATGGGTTATCTCTAAAATGTATGTCATACTAAACTACTTCCCAAGGAGCCATTGATTTTTCTTAAGCAGCACTCCCTATTGTACATGTTCTAATTAAAAATTGATAGTGAAATAGCATGTACTATTTTGAACTTAATTAACTAATGTGCTTCAAACACTTTGAGGTCCTTGCAGGGAAAAAATGCTACCTAAGGATGAAACATTGTTTACTAAAGATTACTGATTCTGTGCAGATGGTGTTTTCTATTGAGCCACACAATGCTGAAAAGAGAGTAACAGTACAGCCTGTTACCAAAATGGAGGAAATTCAAAGCACAGCAAAGCCACCACTAAAGTTCAGGTGATTAAAGATAAAATGGAAAGGCTTCGATTTATTTATGGTTAAATAATGTATTGTTTTGCTGGGAGCAGCAGTTTTTTCTGATAATTTCTCATGTGTCTTCTATATCCTTAACTTTATTGCAGCTGAAGTATTTCACTTTACGACTGCTACTGCTGAACCCAGAACAAATATTCACACTCACTACAGGGAAATAGCTTTATGCAAAGCAGAAAAGAATGTTATTCAAGACAATACCTGAAAATAGTCATATATTTTATAAGAAAAAATGCTTTGGGGTCTGGATTTTTAAAAGGCTTTTAGAATGTGTATTGGTGTTTCACAAACTGCCTTTAAAACCTTGTCTGCATGTGAGATGTGCAATCACTATTAATGACTTGAGATTTTCAGTGCATTTCTCAGTCATGAACTCCATATAATGTTCTTCTTTCAAGTCACTGACTCTTGCGGTTTGTCTGTCTGTGGTTACAACTGGTTTTTTAACCATTCCTTAAAGAGCAGAATTAATCTTATCACTCTTCCCTGTTTTGTGTGCTTGCTTTTTGTTCATAAGTATTTAGGGTTTTTTCCACTTACCTTGGCACGTTTTAAAAATATGTGAAATTAAGGCAGCAGATTATTAAATTAATTTTCAAAACTATATCAGGAGCTTGTGACAGGACTCAAAAGGAAACTTGAGAAATCCGAGCACTAAACTTAACTTCAGATGTTGGGTTTTCTTTTTCCATGCATTTGTACAGAGTATATTTTTTATTTGTTGACAATGTAACAGTGTATCTTTAGGCCTTCCTGTCTTGTCCAAAAAAAGAAAAATTTTTCTTCTATTTTCTTTTTTCTCTTTTTTTTTTAATGAATAAATTTGTCATTAATAGAGCAGTGTGTGTGCAACTGCAAAAAAAAAAAAACCCTTTTAATAAAAACCTACTTCATCCAAAGTCCTCCAAGAAATTGTAATGAACAATATAGTCTCATTCAAAAGATATGACACGTTTGGTACCAATATCTGATCTTTCAGTGTTATTGTAATGGAATAAAGGTAAGGCCTGATCTTTCCAACCAAAGTGGATGAGACCAAGCCCTACAATCATAAGAAAGAACTCAGGCAAAGATGAAGTAAACAATGTATGAAATGCCAAGCTTGTAAGGCTTCACTTGGCATCAAGACAGAAGGGAGCTTTTGGTCTGAATGAAGAGAAGCTGCTCACCGACACTGGAAGACATGATCAAGATAAGGCAACTAAAGAAACAGCAGAGAGAAATGATTGGGCTACACATGTACACACACAGATGTACATTTGTAGAACATCTTTCATATGTTTCCCCATAGCACTTGTTAACTAGCTCACTAGTACATGCCAGTCTAGACATAACAGAGATATTTTGTTTACTGTAGTAAAGTTTACATACAATTTCATGACCAAGACCAAGAACAAATACTATATCATGGAACAATGTTGTGTATCTAGCAGTTTCATACTCTTAGCTGATCTATATTATCAAAATCGGACAAGATTTGGGTGTGGAGGTATGAACCCAACAGCAAGGAAGAACTGTAAGTGAAACGGGATTATTAACTTAGTTGTGAACTCTTTTTATTAGATTTGCACATATTCAGAGTGGTCTTTATTAGTTTGAGGTTTCCATTGGCATGGATTATTGTACATCAAACTCCTACACTGTAGAGTCTAGACGAAGGCTGTGGAATGTGTCACTTAACACGTTTACACACAGCTTTCAGACAGAGTCCAAACAAAACTCAAGAGGATTACAGAGGCTAGTTCTTCAAGTGTTTTGTGTATAGAGAGCATGTTACTATTGTACCTGCCTTCCTTTCAATCTCAGTGCTCTGACTCTTTTTCTTACCTTTTTTTCCTTTCTAGGAAAGATCTGGCTAATGTTAGTAATTCTGCTGCGAATGGCAGTGGTAGTATTAGCGGGCTATCCACTCTACCAAGATGAGCAGGAGCGCTTTGTCTGCAACACCCTTCAACCAGGATGCTCCAATGTTTGCTATGACTTGTTCTCTCCTGTATCTCACTTTAGATTCTGGCTCATTCAAACTGTGTCTATCCTGCTACCTTATGCTGCATTCAGCATTTATGTTCTGCACAAAGTAGCTATGTACATTGTAAAAATGCACTGTTTGGCACATGGATGCAAAAGGAATAAGGGTTTATCAAGCCCCAAAGACCTGAAAGAGCTCTGTAGAAGTGTCAGTAGGTTGGATTGTGGTGCAGATAATCTAAGTGTTCTTAATTTTTCTAGGGCATATACTGTTCATCTTCTTTTTAGGACACTACTTGAGGCTGCCTTTGCAGCTGTGCAATATTTCCTCTTTGGATTTTTTGTTCCTGAGAGCTTTTCCTGCTACCATTCACCTTGCACAAGTGCAGTTGACTGTTATATCTCTCGGCCCACTGAGAAATCCATCATGATGATTTTCATCTGGGGAGTCAGCAGCCTAACCTTTCTGCTTAGCCTTGCTGATCTTTGCTGTGCTCTCCACAGAATGACAGTAAGAAACCAAAAGAAAAAGCTGCTGGCAAACCTCCATGAAGTGAATGAGTGCATTTCAAACCTTCCCCCGGTACATCATGGTAGCTCTTCTCCACCTCAAAATCAGGACCATCCAGTATCAAATAGCAGCCAGACCAGTGATGGCTCCTGCTCACTTCTCTCTGAAGAGGAAGAAGAGGCTGTTATTCATCCAGAAGTGGTCTCTCAGCAAACTGCTAGCACTAACCTTAACAGCAACAGCAATAAGCCTTGTATAGCAGGAGATCTTGCTGTTAAGCAAGATAGTGCTGAAGAGCCCTTGTGTGTTGGTGACCACCAAGGAACTACATGTGGGCAAGTGAGACCCAGGCTTCATGAAGACTTCATTAAAGTTACTGCCCTGACTTTGAGACCTCAGATCAAGTCTCACCTTGGAGTTTCTTCCTCTGTAGTTCAGAGTAAGCTTTTAGGATACTACCCTTCAGCTGAGCTAAAAACCTCCGATGCACAATCAAATTATAGCAGTACTAGTTGCCTGAGGTCAAAAAAGTCAGAATGGGTGTAGAGTCCTGAGCAAATACTGGCCTATGACCCTGGCAGGACAAGTCATTGCATCACTGACAAGGTTTCAGGTAGTTTCAGCTTGATCCCTGGATCCCTCGGCTGTGAGTATGCTGCAGAAACACTCTACTATGGTGTGTTCCTCCACTGATGAGGAAGCAAAAACCTTGGATTGGAGTTTGAAGGATATTACATTAAGGGAACTGTTCTTTGAAAAATGTAACACGTTTTTGTTTTTCCGAGTGTGACTTCAAAAAGCTGTTGCCTGTCACTGATGTGACTGACCTGGTTTTCCAGCAGTACTTGTGAACACTTGTTTACCCTGACCTTGTTTTATTGCAAAAGACTGAGCTTATGAAAGCTGTGACTTTTGAACACAGTTGTACGTTGTCTGCTCTCATAAGGTTAATTTATCTCCTCATACTATATTCTCAAAGCCCACTCTAAGAAAGGATATTCAAGCAAGAAGAGTAGACAGTGAATGAAATAAAGACACATGGTCTTATGTTCAGTTGCCAGACAAAGCAAAGTGTTAATGTGTAAAAACCCCTGTATCTTACTGATGGAGGGCTATACCTAACTTTGTTAGCAATGCCTTTGCTAACTAAAGGAAATACCTTTCTCTGCCCCTGGTGTTGGCTGGCCCAGTCTGGTCACATCTGAGTTATTCAACTCTTAATAGCCTCCCAAGCAAGGTTGCTTCACCCAGATTACCTGTTGGGAATGGTCCTGTGCTTGAGAATTGCTCAGGAGAGAACTAGATGGGTGTCAGCCAGAAGGGTAACAGGGAGTGCTCCAGCAGCTTGGCAGTGCAGGGGCCTGAGCACCAGTGCCCCTGTACTGGGGCTACTTACTGTGCAGTGGCGTAGATATATAACTGACACATCTACAAGGTTTTATGTGTCTCAGCCTGAAATAGTCACACTTGGATCTTGATTTCAGTAGGAGGAATGAGTCACCTGACCTCGTTTAGGCATCTCTGAAGGTAAGGTGAGTCACTTTCTACATATACCTGTTTCTCCCACAACATGATTATGTCAGATCTGGGCTTAGGGAAAATGGTTTCTACCCTGAAAGAAAGATACAGTGGCAATGTCTGTGTTAAAGTTCTCACCCTCTTTGTCTGACAGACTTCTTATGCTAATCATCTGAAAGCGTTTCTAAATTGAGTGAGTCACAGAAGATTTTATTACTGTCATGCTTTGTGCTTTACTTCAATGTTAATTCTGTTGCATTTACATAAGTGTGGTCCAGCACTGAAGTGCAGCAGTGCATGAGCTGAATTTTCTTTTAGCTGCAAGTCAGTGGGGGTTGAAGGTTGCATACACCTGCAGATCACCAGTGGGAGTGGATGTGAAGGAGCATGTACTCAGAGAAAGGTACTGGTGGTAGCATCTTGAGAAACAGATTATTCAGAAGGTGACAAGACCTAGTATTTGTAGATACTGCTTGGAGCTGCAGTAGCTATGACACTGTTTAGATTCAGGCACAGATCTAGTATTGCTCTTAGCCTGCCACGTAACAAGTTTCTGTAATGACTTAATGGCTGGCTCCTCTGTGCAGAACATAAAGGGACAACAGCTTCCTCATTCTTCCTTTTCTCTCCTGTAAATGCAAAAGTCTTTAGAACAGTTTGACTCATTACATCTGAGTATCATTTCTCACATATGAAAAGTAAAGACTTAAAATAAACACTTAATTATCTCTCATCTTCTGCACCCCCTCAAAAATTAGGTAGCTTAACAGATAGACAGAATTGCTCTTTGGGTGGAAAGGCAGAATTTACTTCTGCCAGCAAAGTACTTTGGGATCCTGAGGTATGATACAGAGGCTTTTAATTACTACATTCGAAGTAAAGTTTTCCTTTCTGTTAGCTGTGTTTGTCTCTTTTATCATGCGTGCTTGTTGTATGATTTGTCATTTCCAGGGTAGGAGCAACATTAATTATTAAACTTATCATAGGCAGAAAACCATTAAATATTTAAACTTCTCATCCTCCAAAGCCTCTTCTACAGGGTCTGTGCTGATTACACATACCATGACAGAACATTGCAACAATGAGACCTTTTATGATTCATTGCATCTTCTCAGCTGTGAGAAGGAATGTAGAGAACAAATGTGGATTCAGTCTATTGCGTACATCCCTCAGCACGAGATATAAATAGGGTAGGATAAATAATAAATGCGTTGTGGCTGGACACAGTTTGCTTTTTTGTGTCTTCAGTCAGACATCTTTTAATGACTGAGAAGTCTCATTTCAAATCAGAAAGATCTTGTTTGTCTTCAAAATGGAAAGATGGAAAGTGAAATCAGTGAATCCTTATTCTGTTTGCAGTTTCTTCTTGTGAAACTGTGGCCTTTGGTTTGTGTTGCTCAGCTGCAGACCTGGCTGTTTTTAGGGCATGTGGACCCTTTGACTCATATTTCAGTGTCAGTGTAATAAGCACTTAATGTGTTTACAAAAACTG
>JAVHNF010025064.1:0-11643 GCA_034783455.1 Micropsitta finschii | reverse complement strand
ATTAAACCCGACCCCTGATAAACCCAGGATGCTGCTGAATGCCAGGTGAATGGGACACCCCCAGAGACACAGACACATTCCCCACCAGCCCCTCCTTGTTGGTGAGAACAAAGTCCAGCATAGCATGTCTCCTCATTGGCTCCCCTATAACTTGAAGGAGGAAGTTATCAGATTCACAGCTCAACAGTTTGTTCTCCTTTAGGCATGACCCTGAAAACTGACACTGTACCAACACAACAGGTTCATATGGTAGGTTTTTAAATCTTGGTGCTGAAGTATGCAGAAATGTACCCAGGGGGACTCCTCAGATATCCAGGTGCCCAACTCACACCTCCTTGAAAGGCTCAAACCCCTCCAGCAGGATCCCTGACCCTGCAGACATTTACTCTAGAAAGAGGAAATCTTGACCGGGCAGAATACGTTCATCTTTGAAACACTGCACAGAGATGAGTGAAACAGAGGAATCCATTTCCCCTTGGTCTGAATGACTCCCTCCAAAATACTTGTGTCTTTCCAAGGTGCAGCTCACTTATTGCAGTAGCTCCTGCCCATACTGCTGAGATTCATGATCCTGTTTAATTATTAATCTTTCATCACTGGTGCATATAACACCCCTAGCTTTGGGATCATCTGCATGCACAAAGTGTGCTATTAATACTCCATTGCAGATCATTACTATAGAAGTTAATTAATACTCTGCTTAAGTATTAGGCCTGTGGCAACCTGCTGGAAACTACATACAATCAGCAGACTGTAGTTTACTGTTACTTGTCATTCACTCCACTGGCATCCCAATTTCCTCATTTCACCAGTCTCAGTTAACTTCTGAGGTACAATAGCTGAGATTTAGATGAAGCCATCATCCAGCAGCTATGAAATTTGATCAAAAGGAATAATTATATCAAGATAATAAAGTTTTATATAATGTGTATTAATAAATGAAACTTTATATAATATAGCTATTTATTATACATAATAATAAAGAGGCTACAGCACAGCCAAGCACAGAGGCAATGGGATCTCCTGACCAGCACTTAGGTACTACTTTATTTCTGCACCACAGAGTTTCACCAGTTCTTTTTGGCCTCAAACCATGCTCATCTGCAAGAGATTCCCTGCCAAGACCCCTGAGTCCAAGATCCTACTTCCCAAGTCCTCATTCGCTAATTGTAGCCTTTCTTCTTGGTTTCTAGATAAATGAGGTTACTATTTCTCACACTGAAAGAGGTATTTTTTGCCTGTTCCTGTGTTACATGCTGCAGTCTGGATTTCTTAGTAAATGTCTCTTTGCTGTTCATCACCTGCAGTGCCTGGAAGGGTAGCTGTGGGGTAACAGCCACCGCTCCTGGCAAGCAGCACAACAGTTCATGCCAGTTGGAGGGACCTTCTTCCCCAAAGCAGGAAACTGGCAACACAAGTGCTCACTTTCCTCTTTCACCACCCACCTACCCTCAGCAGGCTGGCAAAACACCATTTGCTGGGTTCCCCCACTCCTTTGCGGGCACACAGGTTTCTCAAGACATCCTTGAAGGAGTCTGGAAGCAGAGGGCGAGCAGTGAGATGACACAGTCTGAAGATGATACGAGATTATTCAGGTTACCGAAATGAAGCTAAACACAACTAAAGCTGATTGCAACAAATGGAGGGTGATCTCATAATATTGAGTCAGTGAGTTTTAAAATGAAATTCAGTGTTTGTAGCTGCAAAATGATACACGGGGAAAAAAAGTAACCTTAACTCTACATATAAAATGGGCCCTAAATGAGCTGTTAGTACTGTGAAAGGGGTTGTGGAGTCACTCCCTGTGCAGAAGACTTCCTGAAAACAACATCTCACAACTCATCACCAGTCTAAAAAGTAAATCTAAGATTAGGAATTATTTAGAAAAGAGTGGAGAACAAAACAGATTGAATTACTGTTGCTCGCTAAATCCACCTTACAGCCACATCTTAGATACTGCACCCAGTATTGACTCCTCCTTTTTAATTCACCTTCCTTCTCTGCCTACTTCAAGACCACGCCAGTGTACCCGGAGAGGTAGGAAAGCCTATGCTATCAACATAGTCACCAGATACTTAGAAAAGTTGAACAGTGAAGTGCCAGCACTTGATGACAGTAGTTATTCAAGGTTAAAGAACAAGAACTTACCATGAAGAGATTTGAAGGATCTTACCACTCAGAATGACCAGACACTAAAATGTTGTTAAAATCAATGTATATATCTGCACTGTAATAAGAACACACAAATCTAATTTCAAGAACATGTTTTATCTGTGAGTTGACTATTACCACACAGAGAAAACATTTGGAGCTATGCAAACAAATACCTGGAAATGTGATCCCAGCGTTCAGTATAGATCAGAAAATCAAGCAGAATAACTGAGGAAGGAATACAGACCAAACCACTAAACAGCATCAGATCAGTATAAAACTCACACACCATGGGTGCTGGGTGCAGGTCTGGTTCCCTGTCTGGAAAAGCAGAGAGCAGAGCTGGAAAAGAAGAGGACATATTACCAAGGGCAGTTCAAGTCCCAGAGTACACAGGGACACGGGAATGGCTGAACAGATGAGGACTCCTAACCTGAACTGACACAACTGTGCTGAATGTTTATAACGTCCTGAACAGCACAGAAAAGCTGAATTGGAATTTACTGACCAATGCCTCTTTCAGTACAAGAGGTTTGGGGCACGAGCAAAGCAAGCAGATGAAGGTTCAATGCCAAGCAGAGGAGATATCCGTTCAGAGGAGAAACAAAGGAGCTGAGGAGCTTTGCTGCCAGAGGGTGCTGAACATAATGAAGGATCACAGCATTCCAGAAGCAATTGAGCAGATTAATGAAAGAAAAATTTATCATAGTCTATAAACTGAAAAAACCCCTGCTCACCTTTTCTGGTTTAGGAAAACCCTGAGCTGTGACCAGTGGGATGAGGGACAACAGACCAGGAAGGCACCTGCTTCTGTGTCCTGCTTGGTCTCCTCTCCATGGACTTTTGGTGCTGTGCCCCATAACCTTGAGGCCTGTGAGGGCAGCAAGTTGTGGAACAACCTCTATGCATAGAAGGATTAGGATTATGCATCCTGTAAAAGGCAGAGCTGAGGAGGTGCCATAGAAGTCTATAAAATCAAAAATGATATAGAGAGAGTGATCCAAGATAAACTACTCATTCCTTCTCACTACACAGCAACTGGCAAGCTCCCAGCTGAAATGGGTCACAGGTGTAAAACCAACAAAAGAAACTACTTTTCCACATGACACACACATATATATATATTTATATAAAAATGCATATCTATAAAATTGTGGAATTCATTGCCACAAGATACTGCAGAGTATAAATGCGCTTAGAATGGGATTAGACAAATTCATGAAGGTTAGGCACATTTGTGGCTATGAAACATGATCCTGTGGTTGAAAATATTGCTTTAGAAGCTGAAGAGTGCCAGTGTGTTACAGCTCTAGCTAATTCCTCCCCGGCCTGAGTGACTGAACACAGGTTCTTAGGTTCCTATAAACTGTATAACATTTTGTATACGTATGATAGAAAGTATTAAGTGTAAGCTTATGGTTTCTGGTATATTCTTAGCCTTTGATGGAGAATGCAAATGCTATTTTAGGGCATACTGTGAAGAAGGCACGTTGCCAAGACAAGTCTTTGGTGCAGACTGTCTTCTTTCATCTAGTATCAGGGCTTTCCGCATTCCAGTATTTCCACAGGTTTTGTGCCATCGACAAACTAACGTTTAATGATTTATATTTTCTTTTTCCTTCACTGCTAAAACTTTCAAAATGTTCATGGCCAGGAACTGATTGCTTGGGGCTCTTTAGTCACATCTCCTCCTGTGAGCATTCCTCACTTACCATTACATTGCCAAACCTGCGTCAAAACTGTCAAGGAGCCACCCGCCGATTCATTTAATCTTTAGCATGTTTGCTCGCATGTTTCTAATTTATTAAGGAGAATGTTTGCTATTAGGCAATTAGAAGTCTAGCTGTAGATGGTATTAATAGACTATTACTTTTTTAAATTGAACTTGTCAGCTATTCAAAAATATATCAGATTAGCTTGGTATTTTCCATAAATTCGATGGGGGTAAGTTGTATTTGCCAGTTTTAGCTCTTCGCCAATGTGCTGTACCAGTCATTTCATTCTTTTGCTGCGGCTAGTTGTCAAGATGAAGAGCCCACAACTGTGTATCTTGTTAAACACTCAAGCATTACCAGTTTTTTAACAGATATCTGAGCTTTTCTGAATTCCAGAACTTCTTGAAAACCTGTGGTAATAATCTGGACAGCTTCCTGGCTGGCTCCTACAAAATTCTCAGATGCAAATTATCTAAGCTACTGATTTAAAAACGGTGCTATGCATTGCCTTCTATGATCAACGAGAGTTAATTATGTCTCACCATCATTTAACGTGACAATGTCATTTATCTTTTCCTCTGAGGACAGAAGATGATGATTTATAAAAACCTGTGCTTTTACAATTTTATCATTTCTCCTAATAGACCGATATTACCATTCGGATTGTTTTCATTCCAAATACACTTATCAAAAAAAA
Organism: Micropsitta finschii; assembly: GCA_034783455.1. Lineage (NCBI taxonomy): Eukaryota > Metazoa > Chordata > Aves > Psittaciformes > Psittacidae > Micropsitta > Micropsitta finschii. The sequence goes on along the minus strand of JAVHNF010025064.1, from coordinate 7,080 downwards.
AAAAAAAAAAGGTTTTAAAAATTAATTATGTTAGGCACAGCTTTCTAGTTTCACCCTGAGTGATTCTCCTTTTAAAAAATGATGAAGATTAATCAGGATTTGGGGTTCTTCTATGCTAGTTCTTAAATTTGTTTGGCTGGTGATTATCTTCCAGCAACAAAAAATGCTGCTCAACTCAAACTGAAACCATAATTTGAGATAAATGTGAAATGGAAGAAAGGATGCAAATGAGTCAGTACTGGCAAGAGCTTTCTCCCACTTCTGACCATGGCTCTGATTTTCAATTCCTCTCTCAAATTCTCCCTACCATATTAAAAAAAAAAAAGCATATATAGTTTAGTAAATTCATCAGTTCTGGAATTTGTTTTGGAGAAAGGTGAATTTAGTTGTAGGGAGGCCATGCCCGAAAGATATAGTACACATTGAAGTGCATCCACACAGGAGCTAAAGTGATGGGATGGAGGCAGATGGCCATACCTACGAGATGTTGGAGAAGGTGGAGAGGGACTGTGGCTGTCTGAGGATGCGGGAGCCAGGCACCAGCCACCCATCCCTAACATCCCCAATGTGTACTGCCACCCTTCATGCTAGGGCAACAGAAGACAGCTATTATGACTGAAATGCATCTTGCATCTCACTCCCTCTCTTTAAGTTGCTTGTAATTGCCTCACACAAATTCGGCTGGGTCTCAAGTCCTAGTTCAGATGATATTTTTCAGCCTTTCAGCAAATCCATTCTGCCGTTTTGCATTTTGCCTGGGTACAAAACCCCCACAGACATGTCATACAGCTTTCCATCATAAATTTTGCAGAGGCAAAAGAAATTGTATGAGAAAGAAATAGCTCAGTCTGTTTAAATTAAGAAGTTCTGCTTTCCTTCATACTGGTGACTGAAAGGTTTTAAAATTTCAGGTGACTTAAGTGTTCAAGAAATTGAGTTTATTAGCTTCTATAGAACATTAATGATAGATTTGGTTTTCCTTTCAGTTAAGTTAGTACATTAAATAATATTGATGTTTAGCATTCTGAAGACGGTCTCCAAAATACTGTCTGTGAAATTAGTAGAAATCTTCCTATTGACTTTGACCTGCCCAAGGTTTTACCCCTAGCAATTAGCAGTCATTCTACTGTATAACTTGGCTCCCTGAAGGTCTGCAGAGCTCAGTGTAATTATAACAGATTGTGTAATCAGGCTGGCAGGACATGAGACCAGCAAGGAGAACCATGACTCTCCCCTTTATTTTTGTTTAATTTGAAAATATTTCCCCAAAGAAAGGGTAAATTTAAATGAATACATTTTCATTATCAATGTCTAAACCACAGGCTAATGATTAGGATGAGTTACAGAAAAAGATTCAGCAAAACATAATGTTTGAAAATATTTACATGTTCTATTTCATCTCTAACGAGGGAGAAGATGATGTACAGTTAAGGCTGCCAGGCTATTCTCTAATATGACTGGAGTAATCTCTCTAAAAAGAAGGAAATAAGAGGCAGAGGGTCGGGGAGAGAGACACAGACCAAGAGAGAGCCCTGTGAGTATAAGATGGAGTCAGCCTTAAGTTAGAATTTCCTTTAGCTTTGCGAGTACATTAGACAACTGACATGATTTAGAAAGATACTGTCAAGGTTGCTGAGCCCCAGACTCGCTTCCCTTCCCCCATACGACTGTTTGCAAACTCGCTAGGATTCTTCATATTTGTTTGCCTTCCTCCCAGATGCTTTTAGTTTAAACCAAACATACAGCCCTCCCCTCAGTGTTTCCCTAACCTCAGCAGCCACCATCGACCCTGTGACACTGCCATGCAGTCGAGCCCCCTACAAGCAAACCTCCATCAAAGGCAGCGGGTGCAGCCTGGCCATGCCCCTGGCCAGGTTGCCTGTGCTCAACACCCAGCACAAGCCCCAAGCCTGATTTTCAAGGAACAACCCCAGCAGGCTGAAATAGCTGTGCATTTGCTGGAATTCAGAAGCAACGCCAAAAAAGAATATAAGATAACAAACCCATGTGCACACGCACCGGGGGGTGGCGAGAAGAGGCATGGGGAGGGAAGGGAAGCAGATGGGACATTTAATTCAGGGAACAAACTAATTTAAATCTTTCAAAGAGTTCGTTATTATTTCCAGAGTGTTAAGATTGCATTTTTTTGCCTTGCATATAAAATGCAACGTCTCTGTTCAGAAAAGCTCTTAAAAAAACCCAACCCAACAATGTAGAATGAAGAGAAAAAGAAGTCCAGAATGTTTTGATGATATCCTTCAAGAATACTATTATTTATATATTTCACAGATTTCTATACATAATCATAAATGTGCAGTTGGTGCAGGTCTCTTGGGTAAAGGCAAAAGCAGGCAGCTTTACAAAGTGGGTTTATGTGCCAGGGTGATTGTAATGGCTCCTTCTGTCAGGTAAACACATAATTAGGATGTTTTCAAATAAATGTATTATGCACATGATTGAAGCCAATCCAGGATGCAGGATAAATATTATGCTTTCTTTTTTAAAGTTGTATAATTACGTATCTACCCATGGAGCTTCTCGCCTGATAGGCATCTATTTATGCAACACCACACTGTGGCTTTTCCACAGGTGCTGTAGCAGATACTTGCTGAACATGCAGCCCGGCTGATTTTTAAGCTGCAATATCTCAGCGTTCTCTCAAAATACCAATTCTGCCTCAACCCCTTTTTGCCTAATTGCTTCTTAGATTTATTGTTTAATTAAAACCGTTCTTGGGTTATACAAACAACAAATCCCACTAATGTGTGTTGTTTCCACGTATAAATTATTTTCCGAGGGGTTATGTGTCTTCAGTTTGGGAAGGGATTTTGTCCTCCTTGGCTGAGCTCACTGCCAAGCGAAGCGTCGTGGTCAAAGCTGTAAGCTGAAGTTTATGATGGCAGCGTGACAAAGCTGTATCTATCGAGTCAAAGTGGCAATACTAAATGCCATTTGAAAGACTGATGCAGTCTTTAAGCCAATGCAATAAAAACTCTTCTTTACTTTATAGCATTTTCATACAGAGTTTTATAGCACGTCTGGTCATGCACTAGGGAAAAATAAATAAGGTGGGAGTGATGAGTTGGATGAGGAGGCACCCCAAGAAGACTCTGAGGGACATCACCTCCATGACAAGCTTTTTCTCAAAGCCTTCCTCAGCTGGCGGGGTCCCATGGGGACACAAGGGAAGGGACAGCATGGGGACACACCACAGCACTGCCTGTGCACTCTGCAGCATTGTCTGAACTGCTCACTAACAAAGTGATGTTTCTAGACACCTGCTCCCAGCCTGGACATCTACCTTCTGGCTTCAGATCTGAGGTTGGAGCTGCAAACCCTGTTTGCATAGTTTGACAATACAGAAACCTCTGCTAAAATCCCTACACCTGGAAGAAGTTCTGGCCAGACACTCAATTTCAGCAGCGTGACTGCCCCTCAAAAAAACAAGAGTGGTGTTCGGATATAAACTTGCATTTGAATGTTTTTATAGAAGGAACACTGAAAAAAACTGAAAGATTTTCTGCAAGGAGCATATGCTGCAGTTCCTGGAATAAGAACCCAGCTCCTGCAAGGATTCTGGCTGTCTCCAGCCTTTCAATATTAAAGGGCTCTCCATCAGATTAGAGTGGCATAATAAAAGTTAATAAAGATAAAACTGGACAATTTCAGACTAGGAATTAAGATGCCCATTTTTAACAGCAATAGAGTTAAACTGGTTCCAAAGGGATGTGAGAGATTGCCTGAAGCTGGAGCCTGCTGAAGGCATGGTGGCTTTGCCAGCAGTCGGAGTGGGCTTGCAGGTGGGCTGGAGGATGGTTGCAAGAGGGAAGCTAGGCTTAGGGCAGCCATGCGCTGCAGCACGAGGCTAGAGAGGGTGGTGGGATGGGAGGATGCTGCAAGCAACAGGCTGGAGGCATCATGCAACCACCTGGAGGGGGGTTTGTGGGGGCAGAGCTGCCAACTTCTGTATCCCTGTGACCTCCTCCTGTTTCTTTCTCCATCCTCAGCTCATGTCCCTTGAGTAAAGGACCTTCCTACAGCCCAGCCTCTAACAAGTGCTGTAGGTGTCCCCTTTCTCCATGTAGCCTCCATGCTCATCTTCAAGGAGATACCTTCTCCCTTCTGTTCCCCTCCACCATCTGTCAGTGCTGCCAGGCTGCTGCAGAGGGGAAGGCTCCAGTCTTGCATCCTACTGGGGAATTGGGACAGAGGCTTGTGTAGGAAGCAGGAGGAGACAAAGGTGTTTGTTGACAGGGTTGGGATAGGGGGATTGCAACAGCTGCTACCATGAAGGGCTGCTTCCTTGCTCAGAGACAGGTAAACCAGAAGGTGGAGGTGAATCGCTCTCTGATGCAGAGATTCTCTGTCCTTTTACATTGTCTCTCTGATGCAACGTGTAAAAACATTAGGCATATCCCTGCTTCACCCCAGTGCTGGCTGTGCCATGTCCCAATGGTAATGCAAAGTAGCTACCTGAATTTACAGCTGCTTTATACAGCCAGCACAGAACATAGCAACCAAAGCATGCAGCACTTCGGTCCTACGTCTGGAAGCACTGATATATGTCTTAACCTAGAGAAACCTTTTAAATTCAAAGTAGGCACAAGGCAATATCCTTTACATTAGGCCGTAATTTTACACATAATTTAGGCCAACATAAACTATCACTGCTGCAGAATTAAATGTCAGTTATCCAACAGCAAAAGCATAAGGCAGTCCTGCCTTCCTACCACCACAGCGCTTCAGCCCAGTCCTTGCACACCTTCACCTTGTGCTAGTGCCAGCATACATGAAGCTGCAAGGGAAAATGCATCAAGATTAAAATTCGCCTTACTTTTAATCCAAGTTAGTTTTAATCCAGAACTGTCCCCTGATTTGATTAGCACTGCAAGCACGTCTGTAAATGGAAAACATGGCATCAGGTAGGAATAAGATGATGTGGACGCTTTTTTTGGTGGCAGTACCAGATTTTTCTGTATCCAATTGCATGTGAAGGTCAGGTCCCTAAATCACTGAGTGTGCCTGGCTATGCATGGAGATCCCCTGCATCAGGAAAATGGGGAAAGGCTTCTCTAGGTCGCAGCTCTGATGTGCCCCAGAAGCTGGGGAAGGTGGCAGTGGGTGGGAGGAAGATGTGGAAGAGAATGGGCTCAACTTCCTCCTGGCTGCTTGCAGCAAATCCACACCCAACCACAGCAGCTGAAGCTGGTTTGTCTCCCCTTCTTTGCAGTTTCATTTTTATCAGTTTCAATTGCCCTAAATCAATTCCTAAGTCAGTGTATGATCTATGGTGCGCCACAGGAATGCCCAAGGGAACTTATTTGTACCACTTTCTTTATAGACCATTTTGTATCTTATAAAAGTGAGATTTTGAGTGGTGGTTTTAGTTCTTGATCACCAAGAAAAACTCTTTGAGAATTCAGGGTTCTTTACTTGCTTTTAAAAAATCACGTGGTTATCACACCCCTCCTCCTCAATTCAGTTGTTCCTTTCCTTTTCCACTCAGAACTGGCTGGAGCATAGGGAGAGCAGAACCTGAGTCTGTCATTTAAACCAAATATGAATCTGATGATCACACTGGTTTTATTTTTTGTCTTTTCTAAAGTGGAGTTCTTACTGTAATTAAAAATACTAAGTAGAAATTAGAGAGAAAAAAAAACCAAAACCCATCTTCAAAAAGCAAGCTTCCTGCTAATATCCCATGTAATGAAAGGTGAGGGGTGGAGGAGGGGAAGAAAAGGATAATTTTCCTGGGTTTGTGAATTTTGGGGGGTACCTTAAACAGCACCAACAAAGATTTTGGGGAAACAGGGACAGAGAACTGCTCACACCAGACTAGACATTCATGTATCCCTATGTCCTGCCATGATCAGCAGCTTTTGATGCAGATGAAGGTGTAAAACTAATGGGACGTGTGCGGACTTCTGTGTTCTCAGCTTGACCTCTAATAGTTAAAGGCTGACTTACACCCAAAGCCAGAAGACAGAATACCGCTGGATGCTTTTTAGTCATCAAAATTGACAACACCAAATATTCTTGGTATCAGAGGAATGTAGCACAGAGATAAGATAAAAATTGTGAAAATCTTCAACATATCAGCAGAGTGCATTGAGAGGATGAAGGAATGAAGATTGCGGGTGACAACCCCAGCTTCTTGGTCACAGGAAAATCTCACAACCTGAAAATTTACCCAAACAAAACAAAGACTCCACACAGCAGGCACAGCCCTCCTTCTTGGGAGAGAATGGGGAGAGAGAACAAATCACCCAAGCCTGACACGAGTCACATCATTTCATGCATGACTGAAAGGCGCTCAGCTACTACAGCCATGAGCCCTGGCCAAGAACCTATATAAAGGAAAATCTGGCATGTGACGTGCTAAAGCTGTTCAAAAGACTTGCAGGTGGGAAAATGTGGGGTAGGGAAATGGAAATGTGGGTGAGTTCAGTAGCTCTGTTTTGAAGTTTGACTTGGAGGCAGCCTGAGCAAGGAGAGCTTGGAGAGACAGAGAGGATGGCCAGTCCCCAGGGCAGCAACTCAGCCCTGCTAGTGCTCAGCAGGGGAGTGCTTTGGGGGCTTGGTGTGTGTGTGCATGTGTGTGTGTATATGTGTGCAGGAGGGAACAGGGTGGAGAGAGAAGAAAGGCACAGGCAAGCCTGGAGAGCTGCTGAGACAAGGGTCAGCAGAAGGGAAAAGGCAGGCGAGACTCGGTTTAGAGAAGGGCTCAGGAGGAAGCCTTGAAGCTTTCTGTAGGGGCCATGGTTCAGTGGGAGACAGTCAGGAATGCCCAAACAGCTCATTTCATTTGCTGAACACACCTAACCCCTCAGTTTTGGAGAAATGCCATTCAAGGTGCTTCTAAAAACAAACCCAAACACCACTCTGTAGTATATGCAGAATGGTTATTGGAGCCAACCCTCCCACACTTCAAACAGCACTGCAGAAACCTTTTATCCCCAAATTTTAACAAAGCCTCTAAGATGTTCATAGCCTGTTCCTCACCCACTTTATTGCTCTTACCTAAATTTGAAAACAGAAAAATGTGTCTTAGAAGTTGGGACACATTTTTCAGGGACAGGT
>JAVHNF010025058.1:0-14984 GCA_034783455.1 Micropsitta finschii | reverse complement strand
CGCGGTCGGTACTTACGGCAGCGGGCGGGCGGGCGCGCAGCCCCGGGGCATGGCGGCGGCGGTTGGGGCTGCGGGCGGCCGCTGCGGCTCTGACCCGGAGCCGGATCGCGGCGCGGGGAAGGGAAGGGAAGGGGAAGGGAAGGGGAAGGGGAAGTGCCAGGCGGTGCCACCGCCCCGCTCCGCCCCGCCGCTCGCTGCGGGACCCGCGCGGCCGTGAGACCGCAGCTCCCTCCGCTGGCCGCGGGCGGGAAGCGGATGGCGAAGGGGAAGAGCAGCAGGGGCCGGTATCAACTTTCTTTGCTGTTCTGGTCTTTTTCTGGTTCTTTGTTCCCTCGGCCGGGTCCTGCCTGCACCTCCCCGCGGCCTTTGTCTCCGCGAAGCCACCGCGTCCCTCGGCTGGCGGGGCTGAGGACGGGCCGAGTGCCTCGGGAGCAGCGAGGGGTCCGGGCAGCTGCCGCTGGTGCTGCCTGACGGAGGCCGGTGCTTTGCGGCCGTAGTTCGGTGCTCATCGAGGTAGTTTCGACCGCAGGGCTGCTGCGTCGTGATGGCACAAACAGCTCCCGGCCACTAACGACGGCTGGGTGACGTGCCCCGTCCCGGTTGGAGATGGGTGCCCTAGCGTGATTATAGTCGGTAAATGTATTTCCCCTCCCACACGGGTAGGCATTACCTCCGTGGCAAGCATCGCAATAAGGAATGGGAGAGGCCAAGGCAGAACCACGCTTAAATGTTACTAAATGTATGAATAACATTAACCTGGCATAAACCAAACCTGTAATAGAGCTGGCTGCGTTGGCCTAACTGAGATACTTCTGCCCCTGTGCTGACCCTGCTGCTTTAATCTTTACGTAATATGCTTAGCTACATTATGTAAACTGTTATCACCTCAAACGTTTCTTCATCTGACAGGGAAATATACTAGGCAAGGGTAACGGGCTAATGGCAGGTCAAAGTGTTTCCTCCCTCTTAACAACTAAAAAGAGTTAAACGATAAAATGTGTTCTCGTCATTCCTTATGTACAAGGAAAAGTTTCTCCCTGCCTGAGCTGTGCAGTATTGTGCTTTTTCTGACTCATGGTTATAGTGTAGGTGGAGTCCGTGCTACCAAACATGCAGAAATTGGGAACTTAAAGCTCTGCTGAGATACTTAAGGATTACAGATATTATTGGCACCTGCTCTCATGTTATACCCAGAAAACAGGAGTGATTTTTGCAGTTTTCCTGTACATAAAATTAGTCTTTGAGTAATTGAATTGTTTTGGAATAACTTATGTATTATCTCTTCCTATTTATTTGTTAAATAATCTCAGTGAGGTCTTCACCTATACTTAAAACTACTGCAGTCAGCTAGTTTGTCCTATTTCATGTGTGTTTGCAAGGTACCTTCCTGCTTCAGGTTAACTCATGGAGAAGAGCTGATGTCAGCTAGGTGGGTTTCTATCAGCTAGCATGCATTGACTTCTCACAAGGACTAAGTAATTAACAGAATATGATGCATAAAAATCCTTCAAAGAATGTAAATCTCCCACATGTAATGCTTCTTATTGCACTGAAAGGCTGCTAGCTGCACTGTGTGCTCCTGACATTATGGCTCTCTCCTTTCAGTCATTCCAAAACAGACCTCCTGAAAGCCATCTAGGAAGCAAATTCACTTTCTAAATCTTCTGCTATATTTCCTTAATGTTGCTCTGATTACTTAGAGGTGCCTTAACATAGGCATAAATTTTCCTTTTTGAATACCCTATCTATTGAAACTCCTCAGCCCATGTCAGGATTTCAGAGGCAATTGGGTGTGCTTCATTATAGATCTTTTCTGCTAGGATCTGCAGGAAACACAGAGAGAAGCTCAGTGAAAAGCCTAATTCAGGCAGGAGTTAGGCCTTAGAGTGTCCCAGAATCTAGGTCATAAATTCCCTGTGCCAAAAAAAATCAAGGGAGTGCTGAAGTGTTCCAGCACCAAGTGAAAGGTTTGAGTCATCAGGAGTCAGGCCCTGATTTTTCTTCTGGTGTGTAACCTCTGGCCCAAAGCCCTAAACGGTAGGGCTTAAATTAAGGAGAACTAAAGTAGGGAGAAGGTTTACACTGCCTTATGAATCGAACATGTACACTGAGGTGTGCCCTGTGATTTTAAAAACAGAGGTTTTGATTGAGCCCTACCTGTGCAGTGTAAAAGGAGTAGTGCAGGGTAGTCACCTGCTCCCACTTTCATCCTTTTGACTTTTCAATAGGACGTGTTTGGCCCTTGCATGTTAAAGGTTGCATAACACTGTGTTATTCAAAATCCGTTGGAAGACTTTTGTAAGTTGGGATCATACAGGGTGAAATCCTGGCCCTTTCGAAGTGAGTGACAATACTAAAATGTTGGATTTCACCTATGCTGGAGTGCTAAGGCGCACATACTGCACCCTTTTTGCTTAGTTTTATATGGCGTCTAAAAGCTGATGCTATTTACAACACTGGACACGTCCAAAAAGACCGTGAGTTCTTCAGTCTCACAGAAGCTTCCTCAGAGAGACACACCAGAGTTCAGCTCACCTGGCAAAGACAATCATGCTTTAAGACTGTTACAGTTAGGGACACTTCTGTTAAGGACTCTTGATTTAGAGTGTCCGTTACAAGGACAGATATGCCAATCAAAGTCCATGAAGCTGGAGAAGCCTGAGCCAAGTTTCCCTTTAGGAGTGTTTAATTTGAAGAAGTATTTGATCAATTTAGTTTTTTAGACTTATTTAGCTGTACTGAGATCTCATTTATGACAAGTTTCATCCTTTTCTGTTCGGTTAAAAAAGAGGGAAATTAAATTACAAGTTACTGTTACACGTCAAAATAAGAAATATAAAACGGCAACTTTGAGGTTTCTTCTGCCTCTCTATTTATGAATTATTTTTCATTCCCATTTAAAAGGACATGTCATTATAATATTGCTATTTAAATTGTTAAATGAACATTGTTGTCAAGTTATAACTTATAAAAAGGGATTGGTTTTCTGAGGTGGAAAAGAGATGAGGAATTACTTCAACTGCAATACAGCTGAAAACATAGCAGCATCTCTCTTCTGATAGCATATCTCACTTTCAGAACTTTAATATTTTATATTAAAAAGCGAGATGGAACTATTCAGTTGTCCATGACATGCCCTGTTGTTCCATCAGTCTCTTTCAAACAATTCCTAATGAACCAGATCATTTCATCCACCTGAACTATCACCAGCAGAGGACTGGAGGAATGGGGACACAGGTTCCTTTATTCATTCTTTACCTGATCCCACGTCTCAGCTCTGCAGGAGCTGTCCCAGCTTGCGCTGTTCCCCCCATTTCTTTCCAGCTGAGCCTTGGGCCCCATGGGGCTGTTCAGAGAGCAGATAGCAGGCAGCTCTCAACAGCAGGCCCTCGCTTTCCCAGTCTTGTCTTCCATCCTGAGCTGAGCTGGGGACACAAGATGGCACGAGTCTCTGCTGTAGCTTTGTGCTGTTATGGGATTCTTCTCCCATTGATGGCTTTCCTTATATTCCTGTGGTGGCACAAAGCCACCAGGACAGTCCAGTGGATCTGGGCTCTTCTCTGGTCTTTTGCCCTCTCTGTTAGTTCTCTTTTTCCCATTTGTAGGTAGTTTATTCTCACACTGCCTCCAATTTTTTATGGTTTTTTTTTTCTTACAATCTTGCTTTGCTTTTGTTACCACTTGGATGAATCCCACTCTGGATGTTGGCAAATGTAAGCTGAAATTCACAGGTGCCCTGATCACCAAAGCACCAGCCGTGTCTGAAAATACAGCATTTGAATGATTCTGAGGTCAGGATTCTTCATTTTTGTGTCGCCACTATCACCATTTAGAATGGAGTAGCAAGGAAGGTGTCTGCAGCAGAAACGTCATTAGAATTTTCAGCTAATTGCATATGTCCTCGTCATTTAGAAATTACTTCCTAAATCAAGGAAAATACAGTTGAATCCTAAGCACCAGGTAAGCCTATTACTCAGATAGTGCCTTGGCAGAAATCTGTTTAAAGTATTTTCATGGCATTCTGGAGTAAAATGATTGTGTGGGCACAGAGACAAGTTATTACTAGCCTGATTTCTTTATTTGCTCTACAATAGCGTAAACCCCCAAATCATTAGAATTTATTCACCCTAGTTTTTTCAAGCCATTAAATATGAAAAAAGTTGGAAGTTGTGAGGCAAACGTTTAAGATCTCTTTTACTCTAACCTGAAACCTTGAGAATTTGCAGCTCCTCCTCCTGCCCTTTGCTCAGAAGCAGAACAGCTCCCACTGCCATTCATCTGGAACCAGAAGAAACAACTGGGACGGTAACCACGTGGCATCAGAGATGCTGGTGTCTCAGCCTCTTTGCTATCCAGGTTTGTAAAGAATAAACATAAAACGTATTAGGGATGGGTGGGAGGGAGGTAGTAACTTGCTTCCGCATCCTCAATGAAAGCTTGGCTTTTTATTTAAGATAGAGAGTAAGTCACTGCTTGGTGTCCAGAATAGACGTTTGTTTCTATGTGCTGGTTTAGAGCCCAACAGGGTAATTCTCTGATAGTTTCTAGTCAGAAATCGTTGACAACTGAATCCTAGACTAAGCCACTGCTTTAAAAATATCATCTTGTATGTACTGAAGGGAAAGATCTTTATTTCCAAAACCATTGTAATGCAATGACCTGTAACTGGAAGAATTCCCTGCATTGCCTGTCTTAATTCATCACCATATATGGGAGAGAATGTTGAAAAGGAAAGATAGGTTAGAAAAGGAAAGTGGGGGGTTTTAGGTGTTATTTCCACATGCTCTTCAGCACCTCCGTATTCCTATTGTTTTCTGTTGGTTTCATAACTTCTTAATTCACAGAATCAGAGTTTTCTGATTAAAGATGGGTAACGTTCTGAGTATCTCTTGTGGCTCTGTGGGGAAATTTGCATCTTTGTACAGAAAGAGAAGCTGTGGGCACTCATGTTCCCTTTTAATAAAGTTCCAGAAGAATGTGTGCTCATGTCCTCTATGGTTAATGCATGATTTATGCACACTTAAGGAGCAGGCTCATGCACCCACCCCAGCAAACCAAACCCGGGCTTCTTCAGTCCTTTCAATGGGAATAAACAAACTTCAGGAGCCCAAGGGACCACAGTCAGTTTGAAATGGATTGTCTGCCTTGTAACCCACATGTTCTCTGCAGGGGATTACCCCACTGAAATGGAAGTCCCCTGCAGTAGTATGGCAGACTAGTCATGTTTTTCACTCCTTTCCTGAAGATCCTAGCCAAAGAGCCTGATCTAGACTGTTCTTGGAAGGGATAAAGGGGAATGTCTGCAGTTTGATAAACCTAAACAATCCCTCCTGCTTTCTGCAACCTTTTACCCAACTAGTGCCAATACAGCAGCCAGCAGTGGCTAAGTCCAAGGACAGAGGATTAGAAAACCAAACATCTTTTGTCTTGTCTTTGATGGTAACTGTTGCAGGGAATAAATGGCATCTTTTGCTTATGGGTCTAGGCAGAACCTGATAGATTCCTGTCTGCTCTTCCCTAGCTCCTTCTGCAGAACCTCAGGGAGCAGGAAACAAAACAGCTAGTGCTCATCTTCCTCACCTAACAGAAATTAAGCAGTCAAGCTGTGGAAGCAGCAACTTCAGGGAAAGGTCACACTCTCTTAATCCCACTGGAACTGTTCCTGAGGCTGCAAAGTCATAGGGAGGGCACAGGAGAAGCATACACTTCATTTAATAAAGCTGCAAGGCACCTCTTCCTATGTAACTAGACTTTTTTCCAAGTATCCAAACCACAGTTCAGAGTCCTGAGCAGCTCTTGGCTCTTAATCTTATCATAATGAGTGTTTTAAGGGATTTTGCTTAACCCGATGACTAAGTTCAGAGCCCACTGAGTTGTATTTATTACTGTGTTTTAATCCACATAGACCTGTATTCTGACCAGCTTTGCATTTTACATAGCCATTTCTACCTCTGCAAAGTGGATACTTCTTGCATTTTACATTAATTTGGAAAAGCGGAACGTAATCAGAGAATCCAGCACACAGTTTCTGTTTGAAATGTTTCTTTGTCACAGTTTCCTGTGTTCAGCAGCGTTCTTTGAGCTGGAGGAACCCACAGCACAGGCATAGCTGAGGGCTGGCCTGCAATTTGGTATCTCTGTTGCAGTTTCTAAGTACTGATGCTGTGTTGGCTAGTGAAGCTCACAATTCTTGGGGAAGGCTTTGCATTTCAAGTGAAGTACATTAACAGAGTTATATATTTAGACAGTGGAGGTCCACAAATATTTGGCTAATAAGCCACTTAACCTAGTCATTAGGAAGTGTCAAGGAGAGAGTTGACACAGCACAGTGTCTTCCACAAATATAAGTACCTATCTCTGGTTGGGGCTTCTTGCTACAGGGTTCCTAGATCCATCTCCTGGATCTAGAAGAAGACCCTTTCCCCGTCAATCTGATGATGGAAGCATCACTGATAATGTGGGAAATGGAAATTTAATTCTGTCTGCTAACTGAAAGGATGAAACCACACAGTTTATAACTCCCAGAGTGTGTCCTAACCACTACAGCATTTTGATACTTGGCTTATTTGTTCTCTCTCATTGCATCTCTTCTTCTCTCTAATAAAATACCTGTGTCTACACTGGATTGGAACTGCAAACGTGAGAGGACTAACAAACAGGCTAAAAGTCATCCTCTATCTTTTGATCTTTCACTCTTTTAATATTTAATGATCCCATTCAAAATGGAACAGCATTAGCAAGAGAAATTAAGAAGTCCTCTATCCCCTTCCCATGCCATTGCCTGTTTTCAAGGCAGAAAGTTGAGATAATGTGTCCCTTCAGGAAAACAGGTGGTTTGTGGCTGAGTCTCTGATAATCTTGGTGAAAGGTCTGACTGCCTCTCATTCGATTGAAGTGCTTTGGTGAAGGTGAAAGCACCTGCTCTGCTAGGCCAACATCTGCAGGAAGGATAGCAGGATCCTTAGCTTGCACATCATCATTCTCAGGGTCACAAATAGGTGTTAAATTGCTCAGTGACATAAAGACTTTGGGTTTCCTCTTGTGAGATCAAAGACATGACTTAAAACCAGAAGCCACAATCCATCATTACCTGGAAAAATACATTAGAGTCACAAAATGCATGCTACTGATTCAAACACTCTTTGCGGCTGTGCGCTGATACAGCAGTGAGATTTTCAAGCATCCAGTTTGGACCAAGTGGGACTAAAAGGCCTGACCCGACAGGTGAATGGTCAGTCTGGATGAAGACACCTTTGCTCAGAAATTCATGCAGTACTGTGTGCTGTGCTGCCCTGGGCATCAGGCACCTCCCTGGGGATGGGCAGCTGGAAGCTGGTTCTGCTGTGGTATGGCTGGGGCAGGGGCTGACATGGGGCCCTGGACCCTTGGTAAGGTGGAGGAACCTCCAGGGAAGGCCAGACAAGGAATGTTGGGCTAGTGCGTGTCTTCATGGCCCTGACACTGTGTCAGTGGAAACTGCGTTCAACAGCCGTTGCTAAAGAGCATTTTATTTTCACTATGAACACACAAGGAGTGTAATTCTGAATATCACCATTTCTAAAGTTCTGAATTTTAGTTTTCATGTAGTTATGTACAGAGAAATCCTGTTTTTCAGATAAGAACTATTATCTTGGGGGAAAAAAAAATAAAGCTGTTTGGGAAGAGCAGAAATCAGTCACTCCCAGGAATGCCCAGTAGCTCAGCTAGATGATTACTGTATTCCACAATCAGCCAGACAGGGTTTATTATTCCTTTGAGACAATGGAAGATATAATTTGGTTTTGAGAGAGTTTCAGCAATAGCTTTTCACTCCTGCTTGCTGGCAGCTTGGGTTGCACTGTGTCAGTGAACCCGAGTTCCCGGTTGCGGGGTATATGGTATATGGTTGCAGCTATATGGCTTGCTATGCTACATCTCCCACAAGGTGAAATGCCACAAAGCTGTGAGTGGCACAGCCGCCTCAGCATCTGCTCACATGGCCCACAGATCTGAAACAATGGGCCAGAAATTGGCTGACAACTTAAATATAATGGTCTGGCCATTACTGGTAATTAAAAACCCGTTGGTGAGAGCCCAGAAGGTAAGGGAGGCATGTGAAACACAGGTTTCCTCTCACCTGGGTGGACTAGGGTAAGCTTAGTCATCTTTTTTTTCCTGTGGACCTACTTCAAACTCCTTTGAAATCAGTGGAAACAGTCCCAGTGACATTAATGGACTTTGGATCAAATCCTAATTGCCACTATAAAACCTTTTTATTGATGCCATGCATTATTTGCTATGTATGTATTTTAATAAAGCGGTCCTGAATGTACCATAGGGAATGTGCTCCTTAAAATGGATACCTTGTTCGAAACACTAACAAGGGTAAGCCCTCTGACAAGAAAAAATGTTTTTACTTTATATCGGAAGGAATGCTTAAAGCACTATTCGGTTTTGTAGGGAAAATAGAGAACTTTGTGCAAACTGTGCAAAAGTCTGTGGGTTTCTTTAGGGCGAACCTCACATAAGCATTTTCCTTATTCTAATTCATAGCAGTTCATTACCTCAACTATGGTCTGAAACTCAAAATGCAAACCAAAACCAAGAAGCATCAAAGCTTGGGTGATCTGGTTTCATGTACATCACTTAGTTTGGTCACCAAACCAGATCTACAGGCAAGTTTGCTCAAAACAGTATCTAGATTAATTCAAAAGTTCAAGAATGTCATAGTAAGGCTTTCTCTAAAAATGGGCTAAGCTTTAAACTTACATTGAAACAATAAACCAGCCTAGTTTCATGTGATTTCAGAGTTTGTTATGAGTGTCTTGAAGCAAGAATGGTCTTTCCTGGTAAAATTTAGACTATAAAGCAAGGAGAGCTAAGTTGACTTGTCTAACTACACAAGCTGAGCAACTTTGCCTCAGTTTCCTTTTCACAGAATGTACAAAATAGTCACACAGGCATCAAAAAGCCCAGACCCTCTGATAGTTTTATAGATTTATGAGTCCTTCAGGTCGAGATGCAACATGTAACTTTCTAAAGCTTCAGTGAATACTACAAGAGCTTTCATTTTCCGCAGCATTGCTGTAAAGGTGAATTGGGATACCATTTTTTCACTCCAGGACTAAAAGGAAACATACATCTGAGATCTCAGATTGCAGCTGCATTCTTGGTAGCAACAATAATGTATGATATTAAAAATTATATGGGAAGACAGGGATCCTCAGTAAGCTGCAAATGATTGTTAACACAGTTTCAGATTAAGCTGTTACTTTCTGTTTGGTTGTTGGGTTTTCTTGGTGGTCTTTTCCACAGTGAAACCCCCATGAATATATTGGCATGCAGCTAATGGCAGATTAAGATTCAGTGGCTGAAGCAATTAATGCCCCCAACCCTGCTGTCTTCCCAAGGCATCTGCCCTGTGGCAGACGTGGCTGAATGGCTCGTGAATCAGCTCCTGAACCCTACAGTTTAGCACAAACCAAAATCAATGTTGGTTTACCTTAATAGGCCAAGCTGTAACTGTGGTGGTTTAGAGCTGATTCATGAGCGGTTCAGCTCCCCCCTGTGAGGAGATGTCAACCTCTGGGAGAAGCCTGGTAACCTCTGTAAGGATCCCTGAGCAAAGAGCAGCCAACACTTCAACTCCTTCAGTTTATTTTGCCACCATTTACCACAAGCTGTAGATCTTTAGCTATCATATTCATTTAGGTGGAATCAAGATTAGGACCTGTGTTTCCCACTGCTCGTAGCAAAGATTATGGCTGCATGCTCTAATGTGTTATCCCATGGGGTCTCGGTTCAGGTCAGCATCTAGCACTGAATCTCAGGGGCAAAGATAGTATTAATCGAGAACCAACCAACCAACTTTACTATCATACAACCAACTTTTCCATCAGTAAAGATGGGAAAAATTGTTATGGAAAAGATGCATTTCAAAACAGTAACCAGTCAACAAACAAACAAATCACTTGCTAGGTATTGCCCTTCTGCATGAGTGCCTGGCAGGTCCCACTGAAAGGTCTGTTACCTTTGTCCACAGTGGATATCTCAGTGTTTCAGATGAAGCTTATTTCTGTTTCCTTTGTATTGCCAGTCTTTTGTGTCAATCCAATGGGTTCAATCCAATAGTTTTTGAAATCTGTGTCCAAACTCCACTTCTGCCACAGTGTTCTAAAGCCCCATACTATTGTACAGCTTCATGGTACTAAGAGAATCCAGGGAAGCGCATGTGCCTCAGCAAAACCATGCTCTTCTTTTGCTTGCAGTCTTTCAGATTTTCCAGGTACACAAAGCACCAGGTAGCCTGCTGTCTGCTTCAGAGGACTCTCCACAGAGTTACCCCGGTTGCAAAGCCACAGCTCCATCTCACTCCACTGTGTTTTCTTGCAATGCTTCACACTTCATTGCTTGAAGACAGGAATTGCTTTTGTAGCTGGTCTTCTGCAGCCAATGTGACTGTTACAGCAAGTCTGTATAACGCCTGCTTTCCACATGATGTCACTTTAAAAGGTTGTGAGCCAAGGCAAAATGTGTCTTTGCATGGATAAACTATTTTATCCCTTTTATGCCTCCAGTGAACAGATGATAATGTATGATAAATTTGACTTGTCTGTCAGCTTATGGCCTTATTCATTTATTTATTTAGTGGCAAACAGATTTTGGCATCTGGAAGGAAGTTCTCTTTCATTAACTACCTTGAGAAAACTGATGGAGCTGAGTATTTTAAGCTTTAAAACCCCACAAAACTAAAGCAAAAAATAGGCCCCAAAAGTAAGTGGAGAGGAGTTGTACCAGGGAGAAAAAAACTATGCTGAGTAGTAAGGGCTTGTACTGGTCTAATTCTGTTTGAGTAAGCCTCCCACTGTATTTTCACACACTTCTATATCTTTGTCTTTGGTTTAGTTTCACCTTTTTTGTCACATACATTTACTCTCTACTTTTTTCTCAGTTTTGATTTGAAAATAAGGCTTTTGTACCCAAGCTGCCTGTTATTTTCCTCCCTCCCTTCTTACCTTTCCTTTTCCAGCCATTCTGTTTTTCCCTATTGTCTCTTTGCACATGTTCTTTTTCTTTACTGTCCCTGGATGACATTCCCTTCCCCAGTACAATCTGTTATGCATTTTTTTTCCTTCCAGATATGTGAAGTGCATGCCTTAGTCCCTCACTTCATATACTGTAGCTAACAGACCATTGGCTGATGATGAATTAGGAGGCTGTTGATCAGGAAGAACTGCTCTTTTCCAGATACTGAGTATCTAAACTACCTTCAAAGACAAAGTACCTCAGATACCTATCTACTACTACTTCCCGCATAACTGTAGGTGTTGTTATAACTTCGTGAGGATATAGGTCTATGCAGCTGTGAGTAAAAGCAGATATTTATGCACCTTGCGTGAACTCTGCTAAGATACCATCTGCACTGAAAGTCAGAGTTCCTAAAAATCTGAGGCAGTAGTTGAAATTTCATCCCTCTCTATATAGGAATATACAATAATCTAGTGATACAGTTCACTCACCCTTTCAAAATACGGCATTTATGACTAGGCAGCCTTCCTTTTTAGTCTGAAGACCTCATGATGGCCTTGTTTCATACTTTTACCATGTCTGGAAACCTCTATATGGGATTGTAATGTACAGTAGGAGCAGTCTCATTCATGACCGATTTCAGAAGTGGAAAACATTTGTAGATCAGCAAAAACTCCCAAAGATATTATAGAAGTAAGGGTTGAGGGGGAGGACAGATTGGTTAAAGTAAGAATATTACTGTCAGAAGAGGGTCTTTTGTAACTAATTATAATATTGTGGTAATAATATACATGGGTAATGGGCCTGACATAAACTGTACATTTGATCTGAGCTGAGTGAATCTGAAAAGCCAAAGCAAAGGTAACTACCTTGCTTTCTCATTACTTGGACACAGACACTCTGCTCCCTTCAATGTACGGATCACTCCCTGGTCAGCAAACTGAACAGGTCAGCAGTATTTAAGCAATGAAAATAATGAGAACACTTGTCTCTCTTTGTCTTTTCCTCTAATGCTTTCCAAGACACACCTATGTGTTCTGCCATGACCCGAGCTGTAATTTTACAGTTTACCCCAAATGCTTTGGTCCAAGGCACCATTTAAGCACTGAGCTGGAATTCTTTGATATATGTCTTACTAAGGAGAGAGATGTCATGAAATACAGAAGAATAGTTCTCTTTAAGACATTATACAGTGATTTCTTAAAGTTGGTTTATATGCAGAACAAAACTAATCTGTTTGATGAAAAACAAAACACCGACCATATTTACAGTATCAGTGTTTTGGAATATTCTTTAATTAAATTTCAGCAAGACTCACAGAGCAAGTATAGGTCAAGAGAAGAACTGTTTGAACAAGCTACCCCTAAGTATCTTATTGTTAATTGGTTTATCACATCTCCTTCAGGCTTTCAGGGAGGGTATTCTTTCTGTCCTGTAAAATGAATATTTTTAGGTTTAGAAACAAGATATACAAACAAAGGCCAAATAATTCATTTCAAGTTGAAATAGACCAGTTTTGGAAATGTGATGTATGGCAAGCCTTAACCATGCTTGATTCAACTGGATAGTATGACATTCCTTGGGGAATACTTCAAAGAATGATGCAGAGCAGCAGCAACTGGAAGGATACAGGCAGTTCACACAGACTACAGGCTTTCGCACCCTTGTCTCAAATCAGCAATCCCAGATGGTGATCACCCTGTAGACTCTCAATCTTTTTATAGGCAATACTCTGCAGTCACAAAGTGATTTAACACATAAACCAAGTAAACTCAGATGTGATTGACATTATCTTCAGTAGGCTGAGCACTCTTCTACATCCACTTATTGAGGGAAATTAGCATGATCACTCAAGGACAGTTCATACCTATGTAATTAATGTTCCTACAAAATGGGTACAAGGACACATTCTTAAACACCTTTGCTGTAGGGATCTGGACATAAGAAATACACATCTCAGCATCAGTAAGGCTATCAGAATATAACAATCGATTACACCAGTGTAGATCCAAATTAATTTAGCTGACTCCATGAGACACACATCATCATAGTTAATACTAGGATAGTAGTCTCAGTAAAGAAAATAGCAGTGATTGTGTCATCTCCTCTGCCAAAGCGAAGCACCCAGCTTTGCTTTCAGTGGGCATCAGTTACCAATATTTATTCCCTCATGTAGGTTAGGCTTAGCTTTTTTACACTTTTCTTGTCTCGGTTTTTTACTCTTGAACCTGGCTATTGTAGATTTGGTCATCTATATTACAGTGCAAAATGATTTCAAATTATTTTCTACTTTTGTAGAAAATGGGTTTGTCCATATCTTATAGTGGGTAATGTTTTCCTGATGTAGAGACTCTATCTCCAAGCTAAACCACTCCTTGGCAGAAGTTGTGATTCACAGCTCCATAATAAGAATCTGCTCCTTCCTGCTGTGGAACCAGTGTGGTTTCCTCTACCTTAAACATCTTTACACCACCCTCCACTGTGTCTTTACTTCCACTGAGAGGTCTCTGAAGCACCATAATTCCTGATAATGGAATGCACATGTTAAACAGACTATTAATTGAAACAAATCCCATTATCAAAGAAGACTATTCCTAAAGCACCATTTTTTTTACATGAAAACAATGGAATTCCTCCAGCACTCTCTGGCCCTTCTGGAATGTCTCTCCATCCCTTATACTGTGATTAAAAAAAAATCTGCAGTTAAAATACATTTTCTTTATTAACTTGTAACGTTTTTATAAACTGATTCCATTTAAAATTCTATTTTAATAACTTCTTCACAGCAAAGAGACGATATTAAACCATATAGTTTGTATTCATGAGAGCAGCCATCACTGCATCCAGACAACGCTGGGAAAATTTTGTGAGACAGAGATAGGCAAATCAATTATAATGAAATTTCTGTTTCCTGAATTCTTCGAGTTAGATTGTACTGTCTGGACAATATAGCACATATGTACAAGCTATTTTGGAAGTATTTAAAATTATTTGTGAGACTCATAAAAGAAAAATTAGTATGAAATTTGCACTTTTGGGACTAGATTAAGCCGTCTGTGCTGTCTCCTTTGTGAAGTGTGAAAGGGGAGATTTTGGCTAGAAATTTGCAGTGTTTACAGAGAGCTGACGTGAAAGAGTTGCGGACAGATTCACTTTGAAATTTTAACAAATGGCATAAGCATTCTTTTATTCATACTCTAAGATGCTTTGGAGCCAAAGAATTACAAGCATTAGAAAAAGCAGCAAGGAAAACAGAAGTCGTTTCCAGCTTTCCACAAGGCAGTTATTATTGTGGCTGCCAGGCATTACATTATTTAGACTTCCATTCTCATC
Source organism: Micropsitta finschii (assembly GCA_034783455.1). Taxonomy (NCBI): domain Eukaryota; kingdom Metazoa; phylum Chordata; class Aves; order Psittaciformes; family Psittacidae; genus Micropsitta; species Micropsitta finschii. The sequence goes on along the minus strand of JAVHNF010025058.1, from coordinate 644 downwards.
TTGGGTGCTCACATTGGATTTGTTTTATTCCACCCATGCAAATAACATTGGGATCATCAGACCTCATATTTGTATGCTATAGAAATTAATTGCATTTATTGCATATTAATAATAACTATTAACTAGATAACTGTTAACTAATAATAACTATTAACATAATAACTATTAACTAGAAACAAATATTTCTAATCAGCCAGGCCAGGTATAGTTACAGCAGGGAATCCTGAACTGCTTATTTAAGCAGATCCAACTTCTTCAGTTATAAAGACTGTATTCACTTGTGTGTTCTGGGAGGAAAGAGAGTTAAAGGCATAGACATAAAACATACTGGGCCAAATCAGGTATCTTTACTAACTCAACAGTTGGACAAACATGCTTTGCCAGTAGTAAAGATTTGAAGATTTGGCCCATAACAACCCTTACAATGGCAGACAGTATTTTGTTCTTGGCAGGGCACCAAATCTAATTTACTCTGAATTTACAGGAGGGAAAAAAACGCCAAACAAACCCAAGTGCTCTGCCTCCCGTTTGTTACAGCAGCGTATCGCGCAGCTCGATGCGGATCTGAATGGCAGTAAAAGGACCAGAGGAGGAGCGCTCGGCTCTGCCCGAGCTGGTGCTGGTGACGTCAGGAAATCAGTCTC
>JAVHNF010025057.1:15176-32884 GCA_034783455.1 Micropsitta finschii | reverse complement strand
TACCTATTTTCATTTTATGCAAATATTTAAATTTATTTTTTCATATATTATTATACCACAGTCAGATTAGAATGGCCCTGTTACTTTTTACGTCATCGTCATTCTATGATGTTCTAGCACTGTAGTTTGTGATACTGTAAAAGAAGCAGTATTTAGGATTCAGGTGATAAAAACTGGATCATCTCCAAGAGGATCCTTTTAGGCCTGTTTCATGCCTACTGGCTTGTTATTCTCCAAAGGTCATTTCAGATTCAAGTAGTACTCTGTTCACATCATGTTTAACAAAAGAAAAGCAATATTAAAGTAATTCTGTTACCCTTGAAGCACAGTACAGAAACTGAGGAAGGAATGAAAACAAAAAGGAAAGGAAAAGAAACTCTTAAATTAAATGAAAAGAAAAAGGGAACCAAAAATGGAAACACTGCTGAAACCTTCATTCCTAGCTTTCAAGAAAAAAAATATTATCTCAAATTCTCAATGATGGCTTGCTTGGATCGCAATATAGCAGAAAACCCTACATGACTAAGCCATTTAAACATGCATGTATTATTTATCTTCTTCAGTCACAGAGATTCAGCAGGTCAAATGCTTGCTTCTGAGAGCCAAAAATTAGTAAGCAAGCTTATTTATTGTGATAAGATAAAAGTTAGCTACTTTGTGTCTCAAGCTGACAGATAAGCAGAAAAATAGAATGCAAATTTTACCTATAACCCATAATTTTTTTAATGGACTCAGTGAGACACAAATGAAGAATTCCCAGAGCTCCTCTGTGGAACTCAGATCTCTCCTTGGAGATAACAACATGCTAATAAAAATCTAGCTTGATCTTCTCACAAGTTTCCATACGTTTCTTAACTTCAGATCCAACAAATTGCAACTGAGCTCTGAAAACTGAATTAGTTTTTTTCCAGCCCTCTAATACTGCTTCAGAAGCCCTCATCTATGCCCTTGTCTACACCCAAAATGTTTTCAGATGACCCAGTCAGCTTTATGAGTCACTGATTGAGGGAAGAACACAAGTGTTCCAGAGTGATATTCATGCAAGGTATTTTGTTCAAAGGGCATATCCTACGTTACAGGAGGAGGAAAATTACGTGCAAACAGAATATATTTATTTTGTAAATGAAGTTATCACATGTGGATGGAGCTTGTATAATGTCTCATTCACTATGCTAGAGATTCCTGTTCAAGCATGCAGTGTAGAATAAAACTGCTGTCACAGAAGCAAAGGCGGGACTCATACTGTGATTATACCCAAAAGGGGCTTAAAGCTGTAAGAAACACAAGAAACAATCTGAATTTCAGCTCATGATATCTCCAATGACTGGACTACAAAATATAAAGACAAGTCTTCTTTCTTCCCAGTCAGTGGTGTTTGATGTTTCTAAACCTGAACACTTTCCTTAAAAGAATTATTTAAAGAATTTGACCCGTATTCACAAGTTGTTTTAAGATGGTGAAAACAGTGATTTTACTACTTCTTGCAAATACCGAGGCTTATACATACTGATGCATACCTCTGCTTGTTTTTATTGTTAGAACAAAAAAAGCATGTATACTTCTTTGAATTTCAAAATCAGAAAACAAACGTTCACACCCTCCCATCCCCATAGAGAAATGTATCTCTTATTCTTTCTATTCCTCCAAGAAAGAAGTATGAGGGGGTATGAGAGGGAAAGGTGACTGTCTGTAATGTTCTTTCTGTGTTGTGGGGTTTTGGGTTTGGTGGGGTTTTTTATTATTATTTTTATTATTTTATTTTTTTTTATTTTTTTTTTCCCTTGTATTAACGTAATTCTGGTCATAATTACACCAAAGAAAAAGAAACGAAAAAGCCCCAGAATCTCAGGAGGGAGAGGATGTGTGCCTTCAAAGGTCAGAATTAAACAATTTTCACAAAACAGTATTTTAAAGAATGATATTTTAACAGCAGAAAAGATCAGCGTAATGGAACTGTCAGTTCTAAAAGATGAAACACTGAAGGACACGGATTTGCCTCTAAAGCTCCTTTCTTGGCCAGGTATGGGGCTACTGACTGAACTGTCTGCTCTTCCCAGGCTTAAAGAGCACTGCAATGTCTCAGGGAATACATGCTAAGATCATTTTACTGTATAAATTCCTATCTGAGATGCCCTGCTGGTGTATTAAATGATCACCACAGCTTTTACACCTGTACAGATTTTACAGTAGATTGAGAACTTTAATGAAAAAATCATGAATCACGCAAACAATTTCAATCTAATTTCCCTCTAGGTGTTATAGGCAGTAATTCTTATTGATCTTTATGGGGTTTTTTTTAATCATTAAATTAACATCATTAATCAAATGTTAGTCATTAATGTTTCTCATAACACTGCAGAGAATAGCAATTCACCAATGCTACAGACTTCTGTGATTTGATTCAGTCTCACAGACTTAATGGATGTGATTAAATTATTTTATGCAGGGTAAGCATTGGAAGTGTTTCTCTTCTTGCTCCTGTCCCAACCTAAGCAAATAAACTGACTGCCAGCATCAGTCTCATGCTTCTCGTGTGAAACCTATTGTGAACTTTCAAAGCCCAGTACTGTAAAAGAGAACCTGGTGTACTTCTAAATAAATTCACAGATTAATTTGCTTAATAGGTTTGAACAATTGAGGTTATGGCCCCAGTCATTTTGTCTACAAAGTATTCTGTGGGAAATTAAATGCAACTAGAACAAAATCTTTCTTCCATTTTTCTTTCCCATTGCTTAAAATGCCTCTCCAGAATAAAGTATTTTTCCCCACATCCATTTTCACTACACAAATGTTTTTTCTTTTTTGGAATTTGAAGGGAATTTCCAAGAAATAAAATGACATCACTTATAGGTTGTACTTTTGTAATAAAAGGTAGGCTTTCTAGAATGAGAAAATAATCCAGTACAACTGATTGTGGATTGGTTGCAGAACTATTTATTTAGCATTGCTTTCTTTCACATGCATTTGGCATTGCCAAATCCCTGATGAGACTTCTGTCTGGATGTGTATGCACTGTCTGAAAATCTCCTTCAAAGGATTATTAAAAACTTTTACCTATCAATCCTTAAAACCCTTAACACCTTTTAATTTTTATGTCTAAATTAACTATTCAATATTGTACAATCAGTTAATGACAAATCCAGGTGTGGACACCAACAGTATTTCAGGGTTTGGCTTTCTATCCTAGTATCTCATACAACAAGCTCCTGACATGTGCACACTCACTCTCTTTACCTGTGTGTCACTGCACAGCTTTGAAATAACTTTTGATCTGGTTGGAGAAAGCTGAACAGCAGGTTGCTAAAGAACCCATTTCAGGACTACCTCTAGGTTATGAGGAATGCACTTTTAGACTTTGGTGTCTGCTCAGATCTAACTTCTGCCATCATATTTTGAAGAAATTCCATTAACTGCTTCCAAGTCAGTGGTAAAAGAAACACTTTCGAAGTTACACAATATGAGCACTTCCTCAGAGTTCTCAGGCAAAAATGTTTACACTTTGTAACTTGAAATTTGTCACTCAGTTATTGCCACATAATGCACTGCAGAATAATAGATTTTTTGTAAATCAGTTATTCAACTGAAATTTTAATTTCAAATGAGTTTATGAAAACCACATACCAGGATTCTCAGCAGCCTTTTAAACTTCAGATGTGATACAGCCCATCCATTGCTGAAGACATGCTTAAAAGCTGATAAAGATCAAAGGTGAAGTTCTGCACATCTCTGTCAATAATGGGAGTTTCCGAAGGGTGCTGTGCATTATGCTTCTGTTGATGTTGTAAAATGCATGCCCTACTTTTAGTAACATGGGTGTGATGGTGGTAACTTGCCTGCAGCTGTGGCAGAGGGATATACCACTGTGAATTTTTTTCTTGTTGAGTGTTTCCAAAGGACTGTTGTTTCTTACTCCTAGATCAACCACCAGAAATACCTCATGAAAACGATGAGAACCCAGGACATGGTGCTAATGATCCCTGTCCCAAATCTCTTGTGCCTTACAGTGACTTTCTGTACACGTTATCTTATATGAGGGTATGAACAAATTTACTAAGATAGGCCTGTCCTGCCTAACCAGGCTAGCAACCAGAGGATATGAGAAGAGTAAAATTCTCCTTTTTGCAGAATTATTTGGTTGATTTCCTTGTTAATTCAGTTCCTAGTTGGTGACCTTCAGCAGTTATGAAATACAAATGGTAGCAATAGTAACCAGGATAACTGCCATTACTAACCAGGTGGTTTCAACGCTTCTGTATGCAAACAGTCTCTAGACTGTTCTTGTTCAGGGTGTCCCTCAAAATCATGGGTCAAGGGAGCTGATGCAAACTGTGATATTCTCCTAATTAGGGTGCATTAGGTGACTGTCTTGATGACATCTGGGCTCCATAGTTTTTCTTGGCTACCCAGGACTTTCCAAACAATTTAGGATGTTGCTCTTGACCTAGAAATGCATTTAGGGCCATTTTTTTGACCATGCATGTCTCTCCTTTCCAACACTAGTCAATTTAGCAAAGGTGTTCAGCTTCTGTTTGTCAAAAAAGGAGATGTCTTCTCTCTCTGGAATTCATTCTCAAATGCCATTTTTTAAATGGTTACTCCTATTACTTAAAACTTTTTGGGCAAACCCTGAAGATGATGTTTCTCTGGGCTTTCATTTAAGTGAGAGTTTATGAAATTCTTTTGTTGCCTTTTTTTTTTTTTTCTTTCCTTAGGGATGAGAACATACTATCACTTGTATTCTTGATTAGGTTCCCTATTTTCACATCTGTCAGAGCATAGATTGGCTGAGGTCACCCAAAGAATCAGCCCTTGAATAGCAGCCCCCAGGATGGAGCAGACAGAAATAATTTTCCAGTGTTAGATACATCTAAAGAACTGAACTAATTAGAGCAGCAAAACTCCTCCACCTGAAAAGTCTGGACATAGACAAATGCCGTCCACCTAACTAAGCCTAAGAAGAGGGACATTCAGGGAAAACAAGTGTGACAGAGCTGGGCTTGGTGGAGGCAAACTGTTGTGTTACGAAACTGCAGATGTTCACACTAAATCATGTTTGGTGAGCAAGATATCACCAGCACTGATAAGAAATGTTTCCATGAGCATGAGTGAAGACAGACAATACTGGACTTTCTCTCACAGAGAGGGAAAGCTATTGATAAGGAATGGCTGGAAAGCCAAGAGTGCTTTTATTTTTGTCAAAATTTTCTCTGATAAAGACCTGCAATGAGATGGTTGGCACAGCTAATAGCAGATGCTACTTCTGACTAAAATGTTAAAGAATGGCACTTAGTGATTTTTCTACTGAAATGGGCCTTATGAATTTATGACAGAGCTCTTAAAAATAGGAGCAGAAATGCTGCTAGAAAAATGAGAGCTGAAGGAGGTAAGGCACTGAAATCAGAGGATTACATTGAATCTTCAAGTCAGTAGAAGTATTCAAGAGTTTCATCTAACTATGTCTGCATAACTTCCAGACTTAACCTCAAATGTGTAATATAAGCTGAACACAGGATACACCTATACGATGGCCTGTAACAACACAGAAAACTTTACACATGAATTATGCTGTTTTGTCTTGTTTTGTTTGATTTTTATGCTTCCTCTCCTTTTAAAGTCATACAGTAAAATGTCTTTGTTACATGTAATGTAAAATTTTTGCCTGTCTTCCTAGATCTGAAAATTCCCAAAAACATGAGCTTGCAGTCAAAGATTTCAAGATGTGCCCCTTCAAATAAAGCTGGGCTATAAAACAAAGAAATTCCTGCAAATGAAGACAAACTGCAATTAGTGATAGGATTCATCTCATTAACGTTTGCGCATTTACAAACTAGACTTCTATAACTGCAGTAGCCTCCCTGACACCATAAACAGCTTCATTTAGAATCAGTGGAGAAAAAGAACAGCATTTCTTGGGTACAAATAATCTTGCTTATTTTACGTATATCATTAAGATGAGAGGAATTCTGTTGCAGAGTTGTCCCTTGTTTTACTGTTGCCTGTAAAGTGAAGGTGGAATGACCAGTATTTGTCTGATAAATGCCATCCTAAGTTTAATGCAAAAATATCATCGTCAGTCTGAAAATAAACAGATGCAATAACCAACTCTTCCTTCATTGTACCAGAAGATGCATCCATGAATTTAGGCTTTTTTGGTCCAGAAGTGGCAGTAGAGTAAGTAACAAAATGAATAATCAGAGTCAGTTCATCCCACATTTTCGAAGGTAAATTCAGTTAAAATTATCTGTACCAAACTCTTATATTTTATTGTGAGATCCAGAGGCTCATATTAAATATTTGCTTTCCAATTCACCTCCATTTAGGCTGATATGAAACAGATGCTAAAATCTGTTTCTGAACAGCTATGAGCTTTGAGAAAGTTCAGATCTGCCCTTCACTCTCATAATTTGCATGTACAGTATTATTTCTAGGATTTTGCTGAAGTGATTTCTGTGCTTTTTTTCTTGATTGTCTCAGCTCTTGGAAGAAAGATAAATATGCCCCTTATGATTTGCTTTAAACTGATAAGCGTCTACTAAGATTAATTTTCCTTTCATACATTTGCAAATAAGGAGACATTAGTAATCAGAAGATAGTTCCATTAAATATTTGATTCATACTGGATTGAGATATAGCATTACATTTTTCTAGCAGCCTTGTTCAACAGATCTTAATGAAGGATTGATTTTGATGCTACCTTTAATGAATACATAAATGAAAACATTAAGTCTTACAGTAAAGCTTATCTGTGACTTGGAAAATAATTGAAAAGCTTAAGATGACAGACTGAGACAAAACTACTCAAAAGTAATCAAGCCACTAAAAATACCAGGCTGTCAATACAGCTATCTAATATTACATAATACAGCTATCTAATAGCTCTTGCTCTAAATAAAAGTGTGCACAAAAGAAACAGAAGTGAATATTTGTTTCAAAATTAATAAGGACATATTCCAGAAAGATCACTTGTTCTCCCTCACACTTTGTACATACTCAGGAGATCTCAATAAAGCCAAAAATACATCTAACAAGTACAGATGCTGCTGCTTTCATGATAACCTGTTCAACTTGGGCAGCATCTACTTTTCCTGAGTAGCTTTAGACAGTGTGGAATGGGAAAAGACAATTGAAAGTGGCACCACAATTTAACTATCAATTTTTGAATCTTCAAAAGATTAAAGATTCTTCTTAAAGAACATAATCTCTATCTTACAATCTTCCATCAAGAAGATTATAAGATAGAAGATTTTTACATAACTAAAGCAAAAATAATAAAAATTACTTTTCTTAGTTTCTATGTGCTTTTCTTAAAAAACATATTGTGATTTAAGTATCAAACCTGAAAATGTCAACGATAAGATATATTTGCCAGCTTGAGTGATTTTTTTTCCTTCTGTAATAAAAAGTCTTGACAAATCATACTTGCAAATTTTTCATCTGTAACTATTTCATTGTCATGTACTGTGACCTAAAATGTTCTACTGACCTGATGGGGTTTTATCTTTTGAGGTCAAACAATGGTATTGCAGCAATCCATTAGAGTGAGCTGCATAGAGAGAAAACTATTAATAGAACTGAAATGGTTTCCTTTGCTGTGAACCAGGTAGGTCTAATCTTGCATGGCAGCAGTGAAAGAAATATCTAAGTGAAGAATCTTGAAGAATCAACTTTTCTTTTTACTTCCCATTAAAGTGTTTTTTTTTTAACTTTTCTTTCTTCCTTTCCTCTTTAGCCTAATGGACCTAATGGACCTACATACTTGCTGAGTCTGGAGAATAGCACAATAGACTCTGAAATCAGAGCCTTTGAAAACCTTATTTGTTACTATATACACACACATGGCACTTTGGAAATCCATGCAAACATCTATTAATTTTTTTACAGTAAATAGTATAGAATATTTCAAGTTGGATAAAAGACAATTTATTTCTTGCTATTTTTTCTGTTGATCATTTTATACTTTGTATTATCTTTCATTCTTTGTTCCCATGTCCATTTATTTCTTCTCTTGCTCTAAATAAAAGTGCAGAAAAGATAGAAATATCTTTACTCAAATATTTGATTCCACTCAGATTGTTGCTTTCAATTCTAGAAGATTTGAGGTCATATTGAAAACATTTTTTAACTACTGCACTCTTTCTCCCTCTGCCAAAGTTAAAATCTAAAGATAGTAGACTGACTGTAGAAGGAAGCTATGTAACTTTCATATTACCCAATTTAGCAGATAAAAGAAAACCATTTTTTTCATTTAATGCTTCAACACATGCCTTGCCTAAATGCATGACTGTAAAAAAGTTTTATTTTCTTGTGTAGAAATGTCACATTCAGTCTCTGCCCAGTTCCACTTCACCCGGTATTTAATGAAAAAGGGACCTAAAGCTAAGAGTTTGGCCATGAAAATCAAATAAAAGACTCAATATAACTGTAAAATAACTTGACTTCTCCTGGTGAAATCAGAAAACTTTTAATGAGAAGAAAAAAAAAACAAAACCAAAAAGTATTGCATCTCTCCAAAGATACTTTTTTTTTTGAGAATCACCATCCAGCAGCCCATGCTCACTGGTGACACTGCTGTAGCAGCAGAGACCTTGAAGGTCCCCAGATCCTTTAATCTGAACACATTGGCTGTCCCTGTCTCTACCCAGCCCTTAGCCTTAGTTCACACCTTTTCATGAAAATATAGCACGAGTTCTTATGTAGTACTGTAAATATTTCTAGTCACTTTCTCATCCTGCTTGGAAAATGGGCATGGATGGGTTATACAGTTCAATGCTGCAAAGAAGTTTTAATGCCACTCAGTCCTCGTTCTCAAATCTGAACCTCTCATCCTACTATTTTTAGTTTTCCCCACCTCCAAGCTCTGCCAATGTTTCATTTACTTAAAAAAAATAGTCTTTGTGTTCAATACTTTTGCTTTCCCAGGACTGGCATGCTCACTGAGGCTCCTAGTCTGTGCTGGTTTTAAGAATGAAAGGTGACAATGGCTTTCTTCACTAGTACAATGACAGTCTTCTTTTTCCACTTCCTCTGGGAACTTTCTCATTGGGATTTCACATATCTTTTAATCTATGTCACCATTCCCCACCCGCCTCTGCGTGCTCAACTGGGCTTTGACATATTTCAGGCAAAGTCGAGTTCTTTGAGAGCTTCCTAAAATCTGCACCTTTGTTTTCCTTTGATACACTGAAATAGCTTGAAAGTTATTCACGTATGTCTGATGGGGTTTTAGTTTATGGGTTTCATTGTTCTGTTTCTTTGTCATTGGTAAAGGAGAAATGTCCCCAGCTTAAAAATTACTCTCATGACAAATTTAATCTATGGTTATGTGGGTTTCTCATTTGACCTAGCACAGCTGTTTGGCATTCTTGTTGTTAAAGGCACACAGAATTTAAGATAATTGCAAGGCATCTGCTCTTTCTCCACACAGCTCCAGATGCCTGTCCCTTATAATAAGATCTTTTTGCAGTCTAATGAGACATTCTGGAAGTTCAGCCCAGTTTTAATTTAAGACCCAGTCTTAAATAAAATCATCCAGATAAAACCTTCCAAGTCAAAACTGAAAAATTATACAAAAAGTTAAGAAGAATGTAACTATGAACTGGCTACAAATACTAACCATCTGTTCACTGAAATTGCTCACATACTCTGTGAACTGTTCTACAAGGATACATGAAAGAGTTGGGCTTTTGGGTCAATAGTATCTCTGGGCTAAGAGCGTCAGATTCATTTGGTCTGTGTACTGGGGTCCTATACAGGGGCAAAGCCTTGCATCTGGGAGGGAATAATCCTAGGTACTAGTACAGGCCAGGGAACAACTGGATGGAAGACAGCTCTGTACAAGAAAGGAATGCTGGTAGGCAACAAGTTGAATGTGAGCAGCATCCCTGAGCTGCATTATCAGGAGTGTGGCCAGCAAGCCAAGGGAAGTGTTTCCCTCCCCTCTGCTCAGCACTTCTGAAACCCTTTCCAGGTACCATGCAGAGCTTTGCACTCCTGAGGACAAGAAAGAAACTGACAAGCTTGAGTGTATCCAGCAGAGAGCCACCAGGATGGTGAGAGGGACAGCACATATGGTAGAAGGAGAGAGGCTGAGAGAACTGGGCTGGTTCAAAATGGAGAAGACTGAGAGGGACATCCCTGATGTCTCCAACTACCTGGTAACTACTGGGAGGTTACAGAGATGGTGAGCCCTTTCAAAGGTGCAGAATAATAGCAGTGTATTAATAGAATTGAGAGGTAATGGATACAAGCTGGATGGTGGGGAATTTTGATTAGAGACAGGAAAACGAGTTTCATTTTAGTGAAATAATAAATTGAAAATAAGTTGCCCAGAAACACTATGAAATCTTCATCCTTCATACTGTCAGCTGGTGACACAGCAACCTGGCCTTCTATCCTGAATGATGCTGTGACTGTGCATCTCAGATATTGCAGAAGTAAGGCCTTATGGTGAGCTCCCATATTGCTCTCCTTCAGCGGATTTAGAAGGCACTATACATGTTAGTCTGTAGCATATATATTTCAAGTGATGACCTGATAAGACTAGGAAAAAACACCCTGTGACATCCATTGCTTTTTATGAGCATTGCTTTCAACATGGGAATTCTGTGCCTTATTTTCACAGTATAAAATTACACTGGTTGTTACTTTTCCCTGTCTTTTATGTCCTTTATTCTACTACAAGTGTCCTGTGTTTCCAAAAATAGTTTAGAAAAGTCTAAAAATATCTTGGTCAGCTAAATGAAAAAAAAAAATTGTCCATTCAGTTATACAGCCATGCTGAGAAACATGGATCTCAATTGTAACTCTTCTAAATTTTACATTAAGTGAAATTTTAACTCTTCATTTCTTTAAGTGAACTCACTTCTGAGGTACTTTAATATGGATTCCATAACTTCACTGTTATTTTGTTGGGTATTTTTTTTCCTGTATTGTTTGGGGATGTGTTGGTGTTTTTCTGTCTTGTTTGTTTGTTTGGCTTAGTTTGTTTTTTTAGACAGGAATATTAGACTGACATTTGGGAAGTCAGATGTCCTCAAGGATTAGAAGTAACAGCAGTGAGATAAATGTGCATTGTCAAAAGATAATGGTTAAAACCTTGACTGCTGGCACTAATCAATGTCAGGATGATTAGGAGCTACTGATACACTGATAATGAAAAATGTAAATGAGATCATATTATGCACATATGAGGTACTGTCAGTAGAGATGGATGATTATCAATGGCTTTATTAAGTAGATTTGGAAGAATCTACATCAAAATGATGAAGGAGCTTGTTGAATTTAGATAAAGAAAACCAGAGGGAACCTGATTCTATGTGAAGTGGAAAGATGCTATCAGAGGTTGGAAGAGAACTGTTTAAAAGGCCCCATTTGCAACAGAGATGAGTATAATTTTAGTCTGGAAATAAGAATGAAGTTTCTAGATTTAGAAGGAGTGAGGTTGCAGAGCAGCTATCCTGGAGGAACACATACAAAATCTGTGTGAATATCAGTACAACACATAAAGAGATTTATTGTGGTTTGCTAACTCTAGAAGATCACTTTAAAAATTAACTAAAACAATTCAGGGAAGGTTCTTAGTCAAGCTCTCAATGCTAGGACATTTCCAAATCAAACCTGCCTGCCTCTGCAAATTTATATTGCCCTTTCCCATATGCGTAATTTCCCCAGCACTCTTGCTCAACACACAGGCACTGGGATGTCAGTTGTGTGTGAATCTCGACACGTAGAAAGAAAAGCTACATGAGAAAGATAGTAACCAAGTAACCAGATATGGCTGTACAGAATGGGATCCTACTCTGTTCTCTGTCAAAGGAGTTTGACATGTTGCTGTTTCTAGGATGGCTCACAGCACTCTCTATAGTTCTCCCTTTGAAGAACACAAGAAGAAGCTTCTGCTTTCTACTGATGTAAAACAAATCTCTGTGCTGACACTACGACACCTTTCACTAACTGAAATCTAAACAGGCAAGTGGTGGCCTTTGTTTTAAATTAAAGAAACAATTATTGACTCACAAAGCAACTGACCTTACTAAATTAAGGATGTTAAAATGATATCTGTTTTTCAATGTTTATGCCATACAGGTTTCTAACAGATTTGATAAGAATTATAAGGGGATTTAGGGGGGTTCTGGTGTCTATTTTACTTTCTGATCTTTATATATGAACCAACGCTATCTTCTGATTGTCTATTTGCATGCAAGAGAGCTCATAAAACATCTTCAATGAGAATTAATTAAAATTAATGTAAGTTTAGGTTTGCAGCTTCTTTCTTTTCTGTTTTCAAAGGTATAATTCAAAAGGACACTGTCAACCTAAGCTACCAGCCATGACTGAATGTGTGCTATGTCAGGAATGTTTGCAGGAGCAAGTCTTACATTAATTCTTGTATCACAATGATCCAGATGGAGCAAGATTATTGGGGTCCAGTCCCAGAAATGTTGCCACAGGTTGGGAGATTTCGATAGCTTTAAAATATTATTAACATTTCAAGATAAATTATTAATAAAGAAACAAACAAACTAATGTTTGCTCTTCAGGTTGCTTCTACAACGTTTTGTGCTTTTATTCTGCAGTGCCAAAAGAAGGGACGTAAGTTAATTAATAAATGTTTTACGAGAGTCCCACTGACATCACTGATGATGCACATTCAAAGTAAAGAGTGAATGTGTCTGGATTGCTTCTGATGTAATTCTTTTCTGTACTGCTGGCAGAATATTTAAAACCCATCGATATGTACTTTGCTCTTTGTCAACAAACTCACAGCTTTTAAAAGAGTTTAACCTCCAGGTAGACACTGTATTTGGCCATTTTGAACTGAGAAAGATATTTAGAGAAAGCTGTGAATATGCAAAATAAATAGTTTCATGGAAATTGATGTGTGTCCTGAACAATAATTGAAAACAAACAGCTGCTAGAATCCCATAAAATGGAATGGCCCATCTGAGATTGTGAGATTCATTTGTAAAAGAACTCAGCCTCTGAATCAGAATGCAAGAACTATGCAAAGGTTTTATGAACCTCTGCCAAATTATCAACATATGTTCTAAGAAAAAACATGGCATTTGCCTAAGAAAAGTGAAATAGTCTTTTGACTTCTCATTTAAAACTATGGCATTATTCCTGAAATAATGCTTCACATTCTCCATCTGCCTTTTTTTCTACTATTTATTACTGGTATTATTTACTAATACTGATTTGCAATTGATTTGATCCAGGATTTAGAAATATGAGAAGATGCAGTTAGGAATCCCGCCCACTCTAAATTTTGCAAAATACAATTTATGTAATTTCTATACAAATACTAATGAAGATTCAGAAAGATCTATTGTTAAACTGTAAACAATTATGAAGAGCTGTTAATCGTTCCTACTTAAGTTTGATGCTAAATGGAATACTGAGATTTACACAGAACCTAAACACTCCTTTTCTGGCTACCAAAGCTCAGTGCTTTACCTCTAACACTGATGGTATGCAGTGCTTAGAGAGGCAGTGTGTCGTACATGTACAAGGAGCTCTGGCAGACAGTACTGGAGCTCACTCAGAACGACTGAAAAGGTTGGTACATCCTGACTCAAATCAGTAAAAGCATGAGGGTGCCAAAATAAAATCAACGTCAAGTTGTGGAGTATCATCAAAGTAAACCTTTAATATTTCAAGTTCTTTATATTACAGTTAAGGAACTGTTCCTTACTCTTTGCTGCTAAACTGAGCTGTAGTTTCATTCCAAAGTACCTTTGGTGGAATTAATATTCTGTTTAATCTTAAATCAGCAGAAAGATCAAACAAAAGAAACTAAGTTCAGAATTACTTAGCATGAAATATATGAAAAGTGACCACAGAAATTTCTCCAGTCACAGCAGCTTTGGCAAAATGTTCTCATAAATTCTCACAGTGTATTAGAACTTTGTAAGCAAAACACTAAGAAATGTGAGTAGAAATAAGGCAAACAATTAGAAAAGGGAAAAGTCTAAAAAGCTGGGATATGTGGTCTAACTTGCTAAAAAACATCCTCAAAGAGATACTGGAAATAGCTGCACATGAAGAACGCATTTCTTCTGGAGAGGCAGTGTGCTTCATGCCTTTTGAAGCAGTTTGTTGACTCAGAGATGGGAGGCATCATTATCAGATGTCACTAGCAAAAGTGTAGAATAGACGACCATGACAAATATTAATCAATGTGAATTAAAATTCAAAACTGCACAGTGTGAAGATAATTGGAGGGGGGAAAGAAGGAAATCTTCATCTCCCTATATTCACCACTGAAAATATGTGAATGGTTGTCTGGGCTCTCTATGTTGTCAATAGAAAGAGAGTAAAAGGCACACACAGGAGATTTATCTCAGATATAATTGAATGTGCCTTTTGAGATGCCTCTTTCTCTTCCTGCATTGACTGTAGAGTGTTTAGGTGATTTATACCTGACACCCAGCATTTAGACAACTAAAGTCAAACAAGATGAATTCTACCCAGGGGACAGAAAAAAGGTCCACTGTAACTTAGGAGTTCATCAGTTTTAATTAACTGAGGAGAAAGAACTGAGCATAATAGTAATTCACAGAATGACTCTAAGCCACCAGAGCGCTTCAGGAATGAAAGACAAATGGGATCCTGTGATGTTTCAGATAAGAAAGTTTCCACAGACAGAGAAGTAATAATACCACTATATAAAGATGGGTCAGATCTCATCTGGAATTTGATGTACAAGCATCAATGACAAAAAAGAACTATTTAGATAAAAAAAGTGGTATTACAACTAGCCTTTTATCTTAGGCTTTGGTTAGAAATTAAAGCCAGGACCCAAAACCTTACATCACTGATGTTCTGGAACAGCTGCCTACAAAAGAAAGACCATCAAAACCACAGGTGCTTTCAAGAGGAGTCTTGATTCAGCCTGTCTGCGTTGAGAAGAAACAACTAGACTTGGTGAGAAGAAGGCAGATTTCAATCGAGAAATCCTGTGGACATCAGAGATATAAACACTGCAAGGTATTCTGCAAGGAAAAAGACTCCCAATGTGTTCGTGATTAACTTGTGAAGTACAAATAAGGACATTCAAGAAGAAAAATGTAATTTGAAATGAGATTCCTTTTCAACAAGCTTTGCAAATAAAATGGCATTTTCATGAATTTCAAAAGCAGGGAAAGAAAAATAAAAAATAAGGAAATAAAAAAAAACCCCACCAAAATATAGAGCAGAGTATCTTGAGATACTCTGAAGCAGGTAAGTCAGCTGCACAAAATTAAGTTTCTTTTGACAATTTTTACTCATAATACTACAATTGTTAAAGGAGCCCTCAAACCGACACTGACTGTACTGATGCATTATTTAACATGCAAGACAAGCCTTTGTGTAGAATCAGTTTTTTTTTTTTATCATGCAGTAGTCAATTTACTAATTTATGTGGTCATTCATACAGCAAGAGAAAAGAGAGAAAATATCAGATTTTCTGTTTGTTTGTTTGAAATCAGTAAGAGTGGCAGGAGAAGTTCAGTCAGGAGGAAGAACAGCACCATTTGAAATGACTTTATAAAATCTGGAAAAGGATTTCATTTGTAATCTCACCTTTATGCCACAAGCAGATCCACATGGGCTGACCAGTCTGCCTCCACAGCTACACTTCCTTTGTTCAGGGCTCCTCATGACATTCTTGAGTTTCAGTGGAGGTCCCTGAACCTTTCCACCAGATGTAACTTTCTCCTTCTGGAGGGAATGCTGGCAGGAATCTCCGCAGAAGTGTCTCCAATGCAAAGGTAGGGTTTTTTCAGACACCGTATTTTACCTGAAGTTCAATCAGTGTACAAGTGAAGTAGCTGAAAGACATGCCCTTGTTCTGGTGAATAGTTATCCTTCCTGACTCCTCAAGGCATACTTTGCTTCCTTACTCTCATAGTTCTTCCATATATTTAAAGAAGAGTTTCTTTTTAAGATTCTGACTCAGTGATTTAAAGAGAAGATGCTGCAGTAAACATTTTCCTTTTTAGAAGGCAGGAACTACTTTTAAAAGCAAACCCTGTGAAGCATCCTTGATGAGAAACATACCCAATGCATCTCTTTATAAGGCATGGCTTTCAAGTGTAAAAATGTTAACAATTAAAGGGAGGAGGAATAAAATAGGAAATAGCAAAGTCTGGTGGGTAAAAAACTGTAAACCAAGAAGTATTAAATACAAATATCTTCAATGTATGAAAAAAAATTGAAATCACAGTTATAAAAAGCCATAATTTAGTATGATAAATAGCTTGTAATTGTCTAACCCAAGTAGTGTCCTCCATAGGTAACTATGTTTGTAGACATTACATTTGTTGAAACTGAAGTAAGTTATGAGGTACATCTGGCTGCCTCAGTCAGTGATGGTTCAGTATTANNNNATGGTTCAGTATTATTAAGGAGAATGCCAGCTGCACAATTGACTGTACAACATTTGTGCCTATAATTTATTTGCTTGTAGAAATGACCTGTAGCAGAAGAACTAAAATAAGTATTCAATGGGACTGGAAAGCTTTAAAGCTTTCCACTGAAACATGCTGATTTTGGGCTAGAACTCAGAAAGAGCACAAGCAGTTCTTCTTCTCCTACTGCAGAAAGAAGTTGAAGGTAAGCTGGAGAAGTATGTATGTGTCTAGGTATTGAGAGAAGTTTGATGTTAGGTTGCTCTTTCTGAAGGTTGTTGGTTCTCTGGGCTGTCCAGGAGGAATCAAGAGGTACCAGAAATTGCAGAAAGGGTGACAAGATGATTGGTCTCAGGAAAACTTCAGACTAAGAAATTCTTCAGGCATCCATGACCTCTGCATTATTGACTCAGGGGCAGAACAGATCCTCAGCTGTACCTGTGGCCACTACACAGGCAATGAAAAAAACCAGTGCAACTATATCCTTTGGCATCTCTTTCAGAAAACCAGTCCTGGCCACCTGGAAAATGGGATTCCCATGGGGCAGTGCTAAGATCATGTCCTTCCATGCACACTGGGAGACTTCCTAATATATACTAAGGAACTCAACAGTTCTACTGAAACCAAAGCCTGGAGTGCTGGCTGGCTGAAGTCTTCAGGTTGTCACCATTAACATCTCAATACATCACTTTCAAACCTATCCTACAAGCAAACTTACAGTTTAGCACAGGAAGAAGAACTATTTCAGGGATAAAGTTATTGATGACATTTACTGTCACCCCATGTTGTCATTTTAAAGGCATTAGCAATATGGAGTAATCTTGCAATATACTGCCAAAAAGGTTTTAGAAGACTTCTTTTGTCTCCAAAGAGCTACTTAAAAAGCACTGTAAAACATATTGTGTAACATGTCAAGTGTCTCCTGTATATCAAATCATGATAAAAAATATTTTTTACATTTATAGTTAGAAGTTCTCTGTAAAGTCTGTATTAGAGGCAACTATCTTCTTTTGGCCCTTTGTTCAGTTCCATCTTTGTTGGTACATACTGCTGTCCCATTATCCTTCAGTGGTAATTCACAGGTAAAACAGAGATTGGCTATTGAGAAAGAAACATAACTTACCAGTAATTAGTCTTCTTTAGAAAGCATAGTCTATAAATAAATCTGTCTTACACCTTATCACTCCAGTATGCAGAGATTTTCTTTTTGTCGTTATCATGAAGGATGTATTCACACTGTTGTCATCATCTTTCAGCAGTTTTCGGCCATTTCTAACCCGGGTTTCTCCATTCTTAAGCCGCTTTAAGCCATTTTTG
>JAVHNF010025056.1:12966-24943 GCA_034783455.1 Micropsitta finschii | reverse complement strand
TCCAAACCGGCTTTTCCGTACAATGAATTTCTACAGTAGAGATGGGTTGCATCTTTATTTGCACAGAAATGACAGGAAGTGATATTTTTCTATTGAAAGAGATAACAATATGTGATTAGTAATATTAGGGTAGATGGATAATACCAAAGAGCTGAACTACAATACAGTATGTTGACCCAGTATGTTGCTATAACTTGCATCCATGTGAAACATAAAATTGAGCTTCTTGCTTAACATGTTCCCTTGCAGTTTGACTAGTAAGTAGTGCTGGAGCAGTAGTATTAACCTTATTGCCTGTACTCCAGCTGGGACAAATGAGCTGTGTGCTACTTAAACTTTGCCCAGTTTCAGCAGGATGTAACATTTTTCTCTGTTTCTGCCTCCCCCAGAGTATCTTTGAATGATGTTGAAGTAGCTGACACATTTCATCATGGAAATGGTTGTATATCAATTGTGTGTGTGTGTAATGAATCCGTGTCTGCTTTGCATACTACTATTAATTTAACAGGTATTATAGGAGAGTTCAAACTAAAGATTTGAGGAAAAAAAAAATGAAGCAAAATCACATAGTCCTGATGCCAACCTGCAATTTGCTGGTAGTTTTAATTACTCAAGAAGCATTTAGGCTTAGAAACAGGACTCCCAGTAGCTAAGAAATAATTTATTCAAGTAGGCTTGAACTAAATGATACTTAGTAATTTGGGGACATGTGAAGATGCCTACATATTTTAGAAACTGCTGTGTTGTGGACCAGACCCAGGAATGATGAGTCAGGACAGAAGCATTTATACAAATGTCAAAAAGAACAAATACCCATCAGTTTTTGACATAATTATAAGACATAATAACAAAGTTATACTAAACCCCAAAGCTTTTCAGAGAACTGTAGATCTTTAGTATTGTACATTTTTTCAATTTAATTGCAATTTAAACCAGTAATTGATAGAGGTGCAAATAAATAACATTACAAATCATCTCCTCCCTTTAGGGAACTGAGTGGAAACACAGCCTTTAATAATGTTTTGCTTTGGGAGATTTCAGCCCAGTCCTCTCTTTTTAAAACAAATTTGGACTCAGTAGGTCATTTTTAGATGAATCCTGTCATACAGACTAAGAAAAAAGCAGATGAGAAAAACATTAAACTTACACCAGATTTCAAAACTAAGAGAGGACAAAGGACATCTGGATCAGGGAGGTTAGGACTTCCTAAATCGTATTGTACATGGACTTTCAATAGAGATTAATCATAACTGGGGGAGAAAGAGTGGAGGGGATGGAATAACTAATTTACATGCTGTCTGGTGCATTTCAGACTAGAATCTTCCCTCCCTAGAATGCAGCAATTCCACTGTGACTTTTATGCTGAGACTTAATGTAACAAAAGCTACACAGAGGTTGCTGTTCTGAAGACACATAAAATACTAAAGAATATCTATGCATTTTAGTTCCAGTGATGCAAAAAAACCAGTCAAAGCACAATAAATAATCTCGAAAATAAGATAAAAAATCACATATATTTTCTGAGGTGAAAGAGAAAATGTCTGTCTGCCAAGAAAAACTTACAAATAGTCCAAACCCAATTACAAAGTACAGCTACAACAATTTTCCATGGTGGCTGGTTGACTCCTAGGATCACAATGATGTGATGCAGTGTTAACACCAGGTTTGGGGTTGGACCACTTTCTTCTGTCTTGTGTCACAATTTTCCAGTGATTTTTCTTGCAAACAGTCACAACATGGAGCAGTGAAGGAGGCCAAGATTCAGGCCAATTCTGAAATTACATTGTTAGCATTTTGGCTAAGGATCATGTCTTATATCGTGTGATATGTTGTTTCTATATGGAACTATACATTGTCCTAAGATGGGCCTGAAATGCTTACTGACTCTTAGTTCTTTAATATCTTCAATTAGGTCATGTTGATCGTAGACCCATGTTGGGGAAATTACATGCAACCATATGAGGACAGAGATGTTGAGTCTGGTCTTCTGTGAGCTGCAGGAGACATTCTATTTTATACTATATACGATCTATTTCTGTGCATCTCAGTATATGCCATCCATAAAGCTGATTATATTACTGTGTCAGACCTGCTCTGGAGAAAGCATGATGTTTTGTAGACTTCGGTCTGGCCCCATTGGTCCACCTTGAGGAAGGAGAACCAGTCCTTCAGAGTGTAGGTGACTGGCATTCTGTGTAAGAAGAGGTGATTTTTTTGCTGGGGCCTTGATTACTGTCAGAGCCATATGGTAAAAAAATAATATGATAGTGACAGCACGTGAAGTATGATAAATGCCAATGTCAACAGCTACAATTCTTGACTTTATTCAGAAACTATCTGTCTGTGACGACCTGGCATATTTCTCATGTACCCTTCCGAGCACACAAAATGATGTCCTGCATTCAGAATAGTTCATTTACAGCACAATACTGTCCTTTTCTAATATTGATTAATTATGCATCTCACAAGTCCATGATAATCAATGTGGCATCTTCTTTCCCTGCTTGTCATCAGTTTCCCTTCTATATCAACTAGAAATTGTCCAAGCTGTTGCAGAGAACAATCTGTGTGTGTGTGCTGTAGTGAAGGCTGTGGTCCTAGGTTTGCTATTACATGGAGCAAGGAGGAACCTTTGTTTTGGCAAAATCATGATGAATGCAGAGATATCCTTACTCTTCACAGGACACCAAATTATCCCCACTACACAAAACTCAGACACACTAAAGCAAAGGAATTTTACACCACTTGTAATCTACTTGGTGTTTTATCCCTCCTTTCAACATGGGAGCTTACTTCTGCATCTCAGGTTATTCTTCCTTGGTGGTGCCTGAGATGGACAAATGGATAATTCTTAGAGAATTAAACATCTGTGTGGATAGCAACAATTTCAGATTAGTTCAGGACCTCAGGACATCATAACATTCAGGAAATGCTTCCAAGTAATTTACAAGTAATTATTTCATACATTTCACTGAAATGATGGTATCTGAAGCACAAACCTAATACTCCAGTTTTCAGTAATGGAAGCTGTGAGGGCTGATGGAAATAGAAAACTAACTTCCTTGACTTCATGAAATAATTCCAGATAATGACACAACCGCTCAGTGTATGTCTGGTTGGATGATATGGTATGGTGTGATAAACTTTCCTTTAACCATTCATGTAGTATCTCCTATAGTGTAATTGCACTGAATACTGATTGCAGACAATCAGTAATGCTGCAGGACTAAGTCTTGCTTTCCTCCCTTCATCTGTGAATCAATTTTAAATCTATGTGTTAACAAAGGCAGATAATCTGTGGGTGAATAAAGTAGGAATACAGGCCAGTAATGAAAATGATTGCTAGTTTTAGTGCCAGTAACTGGTCTTTATTTCTTTGTGTAAAATGTGTAGATGATGCAATATTTGTGGACTGAGCTACACATATTCATCTGGTTCAAGACGAGTTCAAGTCAAAACCAAGCTTCAATATCCAGATTAACTTTGGTGCCTCTCTGGGAATCAGTCAGAAGTGGTAGGCAGGCACAGCAGGCAGTCTCTATAAATCACGCAGAGCAAACGACAGCTAATGTCTTAACAGACTCCAATGTGCTGGGGATATAAAGCAGGAAATTACTGCATTAAAGAAAACAATTGAGGAAATATGTTGAGAACAAACTTACAGGCAAAGCAGAGTCTTCCTTTTTGAACCTCTGGTTTTTTGGCCATTCTTGATTTTTTGGAAGAACTGTAATGGATTCTGAGAAAGAAACCTCATAGGAGAGCTCCTCTGTTACGGATGGGCTGCCTTTATCTAGTCCACAGTCTAGACAGCTATTAGCTGAAAATAAGGGAAATTATATGTGAATGCTGAATGTATGCTTGCATTTAGTACAGAGATGTTAAAAAAGTGAACCAAGATGACAAAAATCTTGAGAAAGTAATAAAGGAAGTGCTTCAAAGAGGAATTTCAGTTTAAACCACAACATGTTCCTGTTTTGTCTGGAGGAAATAACCCCTTAGAAATAAAATCCCTATTTTCATTTTAGATTATTTAACTTGTTTCTTTTTGTGAGAAAGATAGTCAAGCTGGAACTTCCTGTTTATCAGGAATTATCAAGATTTTATAGTCCATCCTTGTCTACGCAGGCCAGCAAACTGTTGTGGCACTTGTCTAATGACAATTAAAAATAAGAGTTCCTGACAAAAAAATACTGTTGACATGGTTTCTTAGGCTGCTGTTAACTTACATACAATTATAAGACATTGTGCATATGTTTTATATGCTCACATGTGTGTATTATTCCCAGTTGCTAGTTTAGGTTTGTAGAACCAAAACAGGATACAATATACAGACTTCCAGTTTGAAAAACACTTTACTGCTGGAATTTCTGGCAGATATTGCAAAATGACTTACTGCTCTACTCTGTTTTAGTCACCTTCTGAAATTAGTAGATTCCAGAGGAAAATTTTTGAAATCAGTAAAATCAAGCACAGAAATACCCTATTATTATGAAGTCCAAAGTATGATAACACGTGTGAGTTCCAGTGCTGCCAACTTTTATGACTGATCTCTCACATCTTGGGACAATTTTTTAGTTTTCCTTAAGGTTCAGGTACTATACACACCAAATTGGAACCAAATCATAATTTTCATTGGAAGTGAAGTAAAATTTCAGCCCCCAGGACTGCAGAGAAGAGTTTACTAACACGACTCAGGTGCATTCACAAGCCATGGAAATCAGAAAATGAATTAAAAACCATGACATGTTTTATAAACAAGTGCATGCCCCGTGATTTTTGAACTATTGTATTTACAGATCTAGGGACTTAAACTTTTGCAACGCTGTTTTGCCATTTTGGTATGAAAAAGCTCTGTTTTATTAAGTGGCTCCTGTCTTCTAAACTGTAGCCTTAGATGTTACCTAATGACCAAGCCACTGAAGGTGTTTTCCATCTCTCTTTCCATCCATGGATCTGGGACCACAGGCAGTCCATGGTACCCCTGGCCATTCGGTTCCCCAGCTGTTCTAATACAACTTTTTGAGGTGCAGAGGTATCAGCAAGGCAGACTTTGCAACCAAGGAAAATGTTTGAGGCAATAGAGGTAAGCATCTAAGGTTGTGGTTTAGAAACTCAGAGGGGTTGGAACTCGATGATCTTAAGGTCCTTTCCAACCCAAACCATTCTACTGTTCTATGGTTCTATTAATATCCATAAGTTTTAGTTAAGCTCTGAACAGTGGTGATGGGAAGTGCTTTCAAAACAAACAAAAAGCCTTCCATATTCCCATGGAAGGCTGCTAACAGTTATACAGACACTGAGCAGAGCAGAGTTATCATTTTCATTGACACTGCCAGCCACTGTCAGAGCAAAGTGTTTAAGGGATGTCCAAAGTAACACCATTAGTAGACCAGAATAAGGCAGAAACAGAAAAATTATAAATTTCTAATACTACAGTTTCTGCAGTACTGGAGAAGAAATGTGAAAGAAATATGCACCTTTCTTGTCATAATTTGTGACAAGAAAATACACTGCTGTCATATTTTGGACAAATTCTGGACCATATTTTTAGAGGTTATTTTTACATTCCCAGCCTTTCAATGATCAGTACGTTTTTGGACACTGATGCCTCAAGGGCAGTAGTCTGTGTCTGTACAACACTGCTGTTGAATGGGAAACTTTAGTTCCTGCATGACAATAAGCTGACAATGATTTTAAGGAGATACATGCAGCAACTTAAAAGAGGGAGCTAACCTCTGAATCACAAAAGGATCTTTCTGTCTATCATTTTCCTAGGAGGAAGTGAATTCTGGTTACATGTTGGCATACTCACAGCTAACTGATTTCCAAACTGGCTTCTGCCCAGGAAGCTGGATACCATTAGAAGGAACTGGTGACACTGGAACTGTCTCAAATGTGGGCTGATAGGCAAGGAAAAACGATCAGATAGCAGTGAAGGTAAACGTCTATGGACAGAAACTGCTACAGTTCAAGCAATCATTCTCAGCTTACACGCCTTCGCCAAGTTTAAACAACCTGTTGTGATTCTCCAGAGTACATTTTTCATAGCCAAGACTGAGAATTAATCTTCCCTAGGCTGCACAGATTTGGATTATGTTGAGGTCAGTAATATTGCAGCTCACTGTAGCTAATGAGTCTTGTCCTATATAATGACTGAAATTAGCCAAGTAAATTGCTGTACATAATTGTACTAAGTGAAAGGTCCTTGTCAAATTGTAATCCATCCTGCTTTTAATCATTTTGGCAACAAATCTTTTTGAAGACTCTCTGACACATGTTGTATATCTGCTGCTTCCAAGCACCTGCCAGAAATCAAGCCGATTGCTGCCTTTCAGGATTTGGACACCAACAAATTGTTGGACAGATGTCCTCCCATAGGTTCTATGCTAACGCTTTATTGGTGAACTGCAAAAAAAGTTTTAGGAAAGCCCACCCCTAACTTTTCTATAGTCCAGCTAGTTTCTTTCCACTCCAGAAATCATTCTGCACTGTATGAAAATGGGGGAAGTGTGTGTGGCACAGCAGAAAAGGGGCTCAGAAGCCCAGGGGATGACTTTGAAGCATTGCCACCTCTTCTTGGCAGCGGAGTTATGCCCTTGTTCTGTGTGGTTCTGGGACTCATAAAGACAAATCTGAGTGTTTATGTGTACACAGGGCTCTAGCAGCTCATCTGCATTTTCTTGGGTAAAAAAAACCAAAACAACAAAGCCAGGAATTTAAAAAATGCTCTGGAGGATACTCAGTGAAAATAACTATGTCCCAGACCAGTTTTGTATTTTCCCTTTTGTCCTCTGAAGCCTGGCGGGAGCCCTTGGAGCTACCCCTTTGTGAAATCTGCTGCCTCATCCTCTCGATAACCTCTTTCCCTTCCCCCCGCCCCCCATTGGAGCTGCTCCAGCTTTCCATCTGAACCTGGCTCCATGATCCTCCAATAGCTACTCTTTAAATTGCTCTTTAAATTACTAAACTGGCTGTTTGTCAACAAGCAGCAATGCCTCAGGGCAGAAATTTTGTCTTTCCCACTTGTAGCCAATGCACAGAAGCAACATTCAGGCTGCTAAAAAATGTCAGATATTCAAAAGACAGGCAGCTCTTCCAATTGGAAGCCTGAAATAATGTTGCAGTTGTTTTATTCAGTCTTATCCTCTGAGCTATTTGGGTAACAAAGTCAAATGTAATATGAATAAAATCTCTCCTGAGAGAGTCCATTCAATGGCCCACAAACTTGATAGCAAACAGGATTTGAGTCACATGGACTTCCTTTGCCAGAAGACTGTAAGGACCATTGATTTTTCTAAAAGGAGAACTGTAGGATGCTTTAGTGATAAAATCCTATGACATATACACAAAAGGCTTTACGACAATAAAAAAAGCATTACAAATTTCAGGTAGGAATATGGAAGTGGAGGGGATGGTTAAACCAGCCTCAGTAATTTGGGAAAATCAAACATAGCAGTAGTCACTCTGCTGCTTAAGGTCCAGATGGAGAAATTAATGGTAGCAACTGGCTAGTGTACTTTCACTGCTCAAACTGCCTGACCCTGTGAACAGTATTCAGAATAGATTTACAGTGAGTCAAGTTTATTAAGAAAGAAATCCTTCCAGCCTTGTTATACAGATGAAATCAATAGTGAAGCAGCTGCAGCAACCAGGTTTTGTTTAGCATGGTGAAGCTGGCAGAGAGGAGCTGACAGCACAACTCTGCTTCACCACCCAGCAGTGCTTGCAACAGTCTGCAGCCTGCTTTAGCTTGTGGCAATTGAATAATATGAACCATATACAGTATCAGGGGTAGCTATTCTTGGTCTCATTTCCCAGCCTCCACAGTGAGAGTGTATAAAGAAAACAAATCTATGTCTCTTTTGTGAAAAACTCTTCCAAACAGGACTCCCCTCCTCCCCCTTTTTGTTTTTTGTTTTTTGGGTTTTTTTAAAAAATCTTATAATAATACGATAAAAAGAAAGGGAAGATTGGGAATAAAACCATTTTAATGCATGAATTTTAAAGATCCAGATTATTTCTTCAGTAAAAAATAAGATTAAAAAACTTTGGAAGCTTGTGTCTTAATGAATGTGAAAGGCCAAGAGTCAAATTATGTCTTTAACAAAATTTGGACAGCTTTATTCATTTGTGTGGGGCTTCAGCAAAGGCAAGACTCCTCATATCCTGATTTCTGACTGAAAGTGTTTCATTAGACAGTTCTCGTTATCCAGTACTAAAAGTGAGCCCAGTCTTTACTTGCACAATATACACAGGAATTTCCAATGGGAAGAGGAAACCAGAAGAGCAAGAAAAAGATGGAAGCTAAGTAGACAGCTCTTTAGTAGCTATCCTTACTGTAGAAGATGCATTGGTGCACCAAAGCAATCAAATTCTATCATCAGTCCTGCAGCTAAGTAAAATAAAGACAGAGAAGGATAGCCTTATGGCTCTGGTCAGGATACAAGTTACTCATGCTTTGGATATTTTCATATTTCTAAGCACTGTCATCACAAATACCTATTCATGCAAATAGCTCTGGGTTAGTTAGTGATTCTTCTTTAATTAGGACATGATTTCCTCATGCATTGTTCAAGTAAAGTGCTCCTTCAACTCTTGCAGAGTTTTGGCTGATCACAACGTACATGATTGGGCTGCTAATGAGCACAATGCTTCATTTCCTCCCTCCAATAACAAAATCAGTGTTTCATCCCCCATTTATATTCTGCTGTTGATTTTTCTAGCCTTTGAGCACTAGCAAAGCCAATAGCTTCTGATGGAAGCAGTGGGGTACCAGCAGTAAGGAAAATCAGGCCACAGTGATTAATAAACCACCCAATTTAAATTTCCGTGGCTGGCTGTTAAGCCTGCTGTGTGGAGGCCTGTCTGAAGCAGATCAGAAGTATCTCCACTGGGGCAGGCTACTACACCAAGGCATCAGTCTTGGAGAGGCGAGGTACTGCAGGTGCTGCATTTTGCCCCAGGGATCACAGCACCTTTCCAGGATGGGCAAACCCAAAACCACCAAAAAAAAACCCCCCAAACCAAAACCCGAAACCAAAACCAACCAAACAAAAAAATATGAAATATAGCTTAATTTCCTTTCATTTCAATCCACTTGGGCTGTTGAGGGAACACTCCTGCTTTGAGGGGATGAACTTCAAGGCAGGATGAGGGACAAGCACCTTTTGCTCTATGTTGACCCACACAGAGGAAGTAATAGGAAACATCTAGTAGTAGGTGTTTTTCAGAACAGAGAGAAGAAAATAGGGCAAATATCTCATCCTCTCCTCACTGGATGACAACTATTCTTCAGTGTCCTCTAAATCTCATCTCATGTGACCCTAGTGAGCTAATCACCTTTTCTCTCATCATTAGCCACACAAGAGAGTAATCCATCCTCTGACCCATTCCTCTAGGCTCCTGCAATGCTTAGGTTGTTGGGAAGAAGGTGTAAATCCATCCTCCTAATGGGGAGGATTATAGAGTTATGTGAAACAATTAGAGCTGTTTTGCTATTTGCAGCAGATGTGCTTATTCCCTTCCCAACTAAAAAGCAGGATGAGAAAGCAAAACTCCTGCACATCATTTCAAGAAGGCTTTTTACCAGCCTATATTCAGCAGCTGTGCTGAAAAGATGTGCCCCTCCCTGTTCCGCGTTGCTCTTCTTTTTTGGCTGGGTTGTTTTTGATGCGGATTGCTTTCCCAAAGTGATTCACCAACAGCTGCGGTGCCATGCCCAAAGAGGCAGGAGAGAGTGAGGGACTGCTTCAGATGATACCCTTTTACAAAGGACAGCTTGGGAAACCCTCAGGTCAGGGCACAAGCTCCCTTGTAGTGTGTTTGTCCCTGAGGAGCTGATAATTAGGACTAAGTTTCTAAATCCCATAATAAGCAGCAGAGGTAGGAGCAATAGTGGGAATGTTAAAACTGTGAAGGGAACCTTGCAGGCTTTTAGAAATGCAAACTATTTCATAGCCCATTGCAGGGAGGTGATGGTGTGCTCTGCAGCTGTGTTTTTGTATCTGTGTTTAACATTTAGGTAAGCACCCTGCAGAACTGCATATTTTTGTGGGAAAAAGAATTAGATGTCCTAATTACTTATGTGGTCTTTCAGGCTTTCACAGTGCAGAACTATTAAGTGAACTGAATTTCAGAGGAGATAAAGCAGTGATCTGGAGGGTGATGGTTCTGAAGCTTCTGATTCCTTTAGCAAGTAAGAAACAAGAATTGAAAACTAAGCAGGTGAAAACCAGATCAATAATGTGCCAGTCTGAAAGAACTGGTACACTAATTATTTGGCTGATTTAAATTTATTAGGAAACTTAAGCTTTTTTATAATTATTAAAATTTTTAAACATATTAAGCTTTACAGATACTTGAATCAGGAGAAGTGTTCTAATCTAATAAGAAGTGCCATCAGCTTCTTAATGTTCATGCAAACATGCCTGATGATTTTTCATGCAAGAAAGTCTGCCCACAGGAAACTACTGGATGCTTCTAGACACATTTGTGGGATATGCGCAAGAGGTTCAAAATAGCCCAGATATGTAAATTGGAGACAATAAGTTACCTCCTCAACCACCGTATCTTTGCAATTTTAATATAAACATGCAGCTACAATTTTGTTTCTCAATTTCTGTTTTAAATTTATCCAGGATGCCAAACCTTGAGGAGAAGGTAGGACAAATAAAAAAGGACAAAACAATTCATAATGAAAAAAATTCTTGGAGTTTTGTAGTGGCAAGAATTTTAATATTAATTTCAAAGGTGAGCTTACTGGTGACTCCCATTTAAGATATCATGAGTGACATACGTAAGGTCGTGCATGTGACTTTTTCACATTGGACTAAATTCACACAGTTGAATGCATTCACAAAAATCAAGATGTGTAGGAATCATCAGGGGAAAGTGAGTGAAAACATCAGAGGCAATGCTCATTTCTGAAGCCATGAAGCAAATTAACAGTTAATAGATTTTCATTTGCTATGTATATGAAATGTAACTGCCAGTGTACAAGTTGCAATCATGCTGGCAGGGGTTTAATTGCTTATGCATATTTGAAGCCCAGTTGCTTCATTAGTGAAGTTTTACTTCACCATTGAGACTGCTGAGTAAATAGCAAGTGTCCCCAGAAGCCAGCAAAAATTTGAATAGCTGCCAAGAGTAACTCACCAATTTCCAAAAAATAAGGGAGTAAATGTTAGTCTTGATAGGAGATTGCAGGAGAAAGGCTGGCAGCAAATACCCCATTATGTTATAGGTTAGCAGCAAAACTCTGCACCACCTATTTTTTTGGTTTCTTCCTTTCCTCTCAAAATGTATAAAATACAACATTAAAAGTCTAGACTTAGTGTTGGAAACCTCTACTGGCTGTCCATACATTGTTGGCAGAAAAGGGTTCTTGTCTGGTAGAAGCTTTGATGAGCTACTTGCAAAATGCATATAAATCAAGCTCAAAGGCATTTGGTAGGATGCATTAGCTACTTACAGAGGAATCACTGGTGCCAAAGATATCTCGCACATCCCGGACTGTGTGCTTATTCTTCTTCCTCAGGGTCTGAGTGTAGGTGTTGTACCTCTTCTGTACGGCAGCAGCTTGAGTTCGGGTCAGAGTGGACAGCAGGGCTTGGCCATCCTCCTCTTCGGCTCCCGAGATCAATGTAGATAAACCTACGTCTTGCAGCCATTCTGCCTCCAGCTCCCCTTCTGTGGAGGAAGAGAGTGTGTTACCAGGCCTGGTAAGGGAGGAAGAGGGGACTGAGGGAAGGGTGGCGCCATGATAGACTGCTGCCTTAGCCTCAAGAAGACTCCAATTCCAATCTTTTTTAGGCCACAAGTGTAAGTAAATTTAGGTTTTTCAACATACTGTCAATTTTCAGTTTGGCAGTGTCTGCACAGCAGAGGCTTAGGAAAAGAACAGAAGCAAAAGTAATATCCTGAAATAGGAATATGAGAGGAAAGGTAGTTTGGGGGTGGATGACTGATCTGGTCT
>JAVHNF010025055.1:0-10333 GCA_034783455.1 Micropsitta finschii | reverse complement strand
AATTCACATCAAGAATGATGACATAATCTCATATATTGCAAAATAAAAGTACACAGTATGTGAACAGATATTAGAAAACAGGAAAAAAAATCAGAACATTTTCAGAAATTATCAAGATTTTTAATTGTCTTAATGCTTCAAAACACAATATGACCTTTTTAATGTTAATCATACAATGTTAAATAATGTCTGTTTTCTGAGGTGTATGAACGAATGAATGTGCCAGCCATTTAAGATACTCTGCAATCCTAAATTGGAGATGGATTCAGTCATTTTTTGGAGATATATGTGTGGATTTTTTTAATCAAGGTGGTTTTCTACTAGACTTCTGATTCAGTTTTACAAAAAAATAGTGAACTAGTTAGTTAAACTTAATTTCTGTATTCCTTATATGGACATTGGAGAGAGTCAAGTTATGGAAGTTGAATCTCCCCTGGAAGCTTTTACAAACATCAGTCTTACCCACTAAATATAAACAGCCTGAACTACATAAGATAATTCAAATGCTTCTAGACATCTATTAAAAATAGTTGTGTCTTTATAGTGAGTTAGGGGGATGGATTACATTTGACATTACACTTGAAATGAAAAAGCTAATTTTATAATTGGCTCTGCTATACATGTTTGACATGGTGATTTTTGTCTTCAGAGAGAAGCACAAACTCACTGCTTCTGATTGCATTGCGAATTAACATATTTTAGATGCATTTGAAATAGTTTTGTAATTTGAAATTATCTTCTAATAAAATATTTTCCTCTGCTTTTAATAACTGGATATATTTTTTGTACCACTGACTTTTTTTTAACGATTTTATTCTGTGTGTCCAACCAGTCAAACTAACATTTTTCGTTCGGGATCTACGCCTGAAAATTGATTAAACTTTCATGTTAAGTAATTAATTTGCTGCTTCTTCTGAGGAAAATGGATAATTTTAGTAGTTTTAGAAAGCTTTTCCCTTTCTTATGTTTGAATAGCTGAAGCATAACTATAGATGGGATAGAAATTTAGAAGTCCTTAATCTGAAATATGCCTTTTGAGGTCCTCCTTAAAGTCTGCCATTATCTAATGGGACTCACAAGCTTTTAGGAATGTAAGTTTTGTCTCAAAAGCAGAATATACAATGATTTTGCTGCAGTTTCTAAGCAATTTTCAGAACTTTTCTGCTCCCCAAGCCTCTATAAATGCCATTCGCTATTACAACACCACATAGTTCCTGTTAAAATTTCCTTCCACATACACCAAATAAGTAATCTATCTTATCTGGAAAAACTCTAGTTCTAGTCATCAATACACATTTTCAAAGTCAGACTACAGATCATTCTGTGGAAACATAAAACTTTTAGGATTATCTGTGTTCTAATACAATGTCCTATTCACAAAGTATGAGGCAATCTGGACTTTTTTTGTTATCACTGAGCTATTGTTACTAAATTGCACCTGTTTGAATTTGGTGGTCATCCAGTCAGAGTGCCCTTATTCGCAATCACTTCAGCTTTGTGCCCATATGACACAAACTAGCTGCTTGTAGGTTAGTATCATCAGCAAACTTACTTCATGTACAATAAAATCTAGTGTCCAGATCATCTATAGAAACATTAAAGAGAACTGTCCCTAAAATTGAGCCCTGGGGAAGCCCACTGGTGACTGGCCACCAGCCTGATCTTATCCCATTTACCATAACTCTTTGAGAC
Organism: Micropsitta finschii; assembly: GCA_034783455.1. NCBI lineage: Eukaryota > Metazoa > Chordata > Aves > Psittaciformes > Psittacidae > Micropsitta > Micropsitta finschii. The sequence continues at coordinate 8,641 of JAVHNF010025055.1, read as the reverse complement.
TGACCTGCCAGGCAATTGTTCACCCATACAGATACAGACTTGTCTATCTCTATGCTGGACATTTTGTCATGAAGGATAATATGAGAGAGGGTGTCAAAAGCTTTTCTGAAATCTGGAAAAAAACATATCTAGTGGCTTTCTTTGGTCAGATAGATGGTTGAGCTTGTCATAAAAGGAAATCAGGTTAGTTAAGTGTAACATTCCCATCATGAATCTGTGCTGGTTAACCAATGACTGCATTGTCTGTAGAGTGTTTTTCAGTAAATCCCAGAATAACCTTCATCTTTTCCCCATTCAAATACAGTTTAAAGCTCTTCCAATAAGCTCTACTAACTTATGGGCAAAAATCCTTTTCTCACTTCAGGAACGCCATACACTGTCTGTTGCCCACAGGCCTGGTATTGTGTAGACTGACCCCTGATGGAAAAATACCAAAATTCTGCCAATTACATGATTCATGGAGCCAGGTTTTGACCAGCTATTTATTCTGGTTTCTTCCCTCATAATTTCCTGTAATTGAAGGATAGAGTTGTCCCAAGGCCCTGAAGTCTCTTTATTGCACTCATATTTCTTTCATAACTTTCTGTTAAGAGATCATTTAATGTCGTTTAGAATTAATCACATTTATAAATTAAATGCTTTTGTAGGTCAACTATATTAGCATCTAAGCATTTTTCGTATATACACGTGCATTACATTGCCATTATGCATGTCATTTTTGGTACTTGTGTATAATTTCGTACATCTGCTCTTTGGGTTCTCATACTGTGAATCTCCTGAAAACACTAAATGTTTCTAGGATCAGGCTTAAAACTCTGTTTTAATTTTAGGGTGAATATCTTTCTATGACTGAATGGTTAGGGAAATGCAAAAACAGTCCAAATAGCAGCTTTAGTGCTCACATATGCAGAAGTTTTTGCCATGTCTGAATGAAAAGGTCATTGCCTGTTGTCTATAATGTTTATGATAACTAGTTTTGAAGACTCAAATGTTTCTGAGAAAATCACATGCAACAGTTAGTTGAGCAAAGCGCTCTGATGCCTGGGCATAATTTAGGAAAAGATTATATCTGTAAATTGAATAGTTCCATAGGGTGTGTTCTGACACTACTCAATTTAATAGCATAGAAATAGCCTTATTAGGTTGATTGTCTAGGCCTGATCTTTCCAAAGATGTCACTCTGGCAAAGATTTTACTGTACAGTTGACATGCAACTGTACTTGATCTTAGTGAATATTTGTTCAGATGGAGGGCATTTGTGAGGTAAATGAAGATAGAGGATGAAAATAGAGTCATTACAGACTGCAGGAGAAAGGGCCTAGATTGTTCTTTTTTCATATGATACTCAGCATCTCTTATTTCATGTCATTTGAAAGGTAAAATGCGGCATTTTTGAAAAATAGTGTGGATTTCTCATGGGATAAAGCCAAATTTCTTTTACTTCTATTTAGTCTTCACATACTGTGATAGCATAAATTTCAGCTTTTTGTATTCAAGCATCTCTCTATTCACCTCTTCAAAGGGCTTTTATTTTCTTTTTTATTTTTTCTTTATGGATAGTGTTGTGGAGAACAATTACGTGAATTATGCACAATTTCTAAAGCTAGTTAATGGCTCCCACTGAACTGCCAAAGCTTTGAAAATACATCTTTAAAATGCCAATTTTCAAAAATCATAATTATGCTAATATGAATTATACATAAATTATGGCAAAATTCTATTAAATAAACCAGAGATAATTTAGGTAAATGTAAAAGACATATTTTTTTTTCTATCTACAAGAAATGAAATAATATGATGTTCTAGCCTTACTAAACTATATAGAATCCACCTGTAGGCAAAATAAAGTAATAAAATATGTAATAATCTTTTAAAGAAATCATATCAAAGTGTCCCTATTGGCTCCATAGGCTGATTTCATTTGCCCAAATTGTTGGACATACTGTATTATGGAAATTTGTACTTTACTGTTGGCAATGTTTATCTTAGCTACTTCAGAAAACTTTTACAGCAGTATTGGTTTCCATCTATTTTAATGCTATTGAACTTATTGTCTACCTTTGTGTATACATAATATATTAATGACTGCAGTTTTTTAATTACAACAGTTTCAAAAGTGAAGCTCTGCATTTAAGGATCCTTGAGGATATGTCATCTTCAGAGTCAACCTGATGAGAAGAATTTAATGTGTAAGTGAATTATTTAGAAGAGGAGGTCATATCGGTGCATGAATGAAGCTGCAGCACACTTCCTCTGACTACCCGGAGGTTTCAGGTGTCTCTCACAATCTTCATATACTCATATCTCTGTTGTTATGTCACTGGCATATAATGTCAGTATCATTGTCAGATCTAGCTTTCAAATAGGAAAGCACACATATATTTACACCTTCCCACAAATACACAGTGGTTTGGGGTTTTGGCTTTGGTCTTGGGTTTTTGTTTGTTTTTTTTCCCTCAGACTGATAGGAGTAGCAAAACACCATCTGGTGCTAATCTCCATTCTGACTGACTAAAGAATACAACATCAAGAAAGACCTTCTATTAAAATGAGTGCTTCAGCAGTACAATCAGACCACCACTGTGCACCCTGACATAACATAATGTGCATACCAGTAGTCCAGATTTGGGTGTTTATTGGTTTTTTTATGAAATAACTGAAAGGTATATGTTCTTTGACCTAAAGTGAATTAGAAATTTACTAAAACCTTAGAGCCAAACTCCCCTTCTGGTGCCACCAGAATTACTCAAGAGTGATTGAACAGATTACAACAGAAACAGTACAGATATTTGGCCTTAAGGAAAGACTTATGGTCCTATGGTTCTGCAAGATGCTGAAACAGCAAACAACAGAATTAATTTCTAATCCTATTTCTGCAACTCTTTTTTTTTTTTTTTTATAGTGTCACTTATTTACTGATATAATCTGAAAGGTATATTTAATTGCTAAATTATGAAATTTATAATTAAAATACAGAACTCATGCTTTATAAATGTTCAATTTTCAGCTGTATTTAGTGTTAATTTTTCCCTCAATGATAACAAAAAAATTTTCTAAATCTTCTGTACTAAATTAATGTATTAAACAGTAATCTTACAGTAATTTTATAGCAATAACAGTAATTTTTTAAAAAGCAAAGCATTCTGAGGGGCTAAAAATGATGAATTAATCAATTTTGCTCATTAAAATCTTGAGATTTGAACATAACTGGACATAAACCAGCTTTTAATTATTCTTAAAACATGGGAGGGGTTTGTTGTTTGCTGGTTTGTTTTATCTCTTGGTTTCTAAGCTGTCAGGGTAAAAATAAGTTATATTTTCAAAACTGTAAAAGAAAGGCATAACTAATGAATTTAGTAAATATTTTAAAAATATTTCTAATGTATGTTGAAAGTGAAAAAATGTAAACAGGTTATTTGTTGGAGAGAAAGAATTCAAGAAAATACAGATGAGAAAAAAAGTTTTGCTCTTTATAAAAAAAAACAACATTACACTAGCATAGTGAAGAATTAGATAAATAGTTCACTTTAGAGCTATTCCTCTATGAAAACCAGGTTTAAATATCAGCTACACTAACTAGCTAGGTTACTGTTTTTCTTTATTTACCTCCCAAAGAAATATATTATTGTCTTATTTTTCTGAAATAAAATATGTAACACTTTCACTAAATATGCAATTTTTAATCTATTTTTTTCAGGATGTCATTAATATAATTCATCTGTTTAGTGTCACCTGGAATGATAATACTTGAACTCAAATGGTCTGAAACACTCTATAGATCCATATTTATTCATCTAATTGTAACATATGCGTAAGTCCAATTGACTTTGATGAAAATGGAATACATGCTTAATGTTAAGCATATTATTAAGTGCTCTGAGTTGTCCATAAAGAGGAATATTTATTACATCATTCACCTCTTCAGCAGTACAAACAGAACAACACAGAGTACCCTGACGTTGTATAATGTGCATATGAGACCCTATGAATATTTAAATGGTAACAAATTAGTTGTTTCTGTTAGGGCCATTTATAAACACTTCTAGGGTGACTGAAGTGGCCAGGAAATGCCATCTAATTAATTATTTTTTTAGCTACAGAAATATATGGCTAAAATTAGCTTTTTTTCTCAGCATATACATGTCATGGAAAAGAAGGACAATAAAAACAGAGATGAGCATTGCACATCAATAACATGACATAAAATCACTTCAAACCTCATTTAACGTATTTTTCATTTTTAAGAATCTCCTAACCGGAATATTAATTTGTTCAATTCAGTACCAGCTTTTGTGAGGTAAAGAACAAATGAAAAGAAAGAGAAAAGAAAAAAATATCATAGAATCCTAGAATAGTTAGAGCTGGTAAGGACCTTAAGATCTTCTAGTTCCAGCTCCCCTGCCATGGCCAAGGACATCTTCCACTAAACCATGTCACCCAAGGTTTTGTCCAACCTGGCCTTGAACACCGCCAGGGATGGAGCATTCACAACTTCCTTGGGCAACCCATTCCAGTGCCTCAGCACCCTCACAGTAAAGAATGTTTAAATGATTTTTAAATCTTGCTGTAATTAGCAGTAGAACAACCTCATGAAAACTTCAACTTACATTTAGGAATGAAGTGGAAAGTTCCGTCCTGCTTTCTTTGAGCTGCAGACTCTCTTAAAGCGAGTATATAAGCATGTGGACCGCAAGCTGCTGTTTACACAGCTTGAGGATTTGTCAGGAGAACTTGGATTTAACAACATGGCCCAGCTGGATCTACTCACACGTGGAAGACTTTACAAGAAACCTTCTGCTAGGTATTTACTCTCATGGACTGTCAGGCTTAGGGTAGGATGTAAAGATACAAATTGCTAAACAAATAATGGACTTTATTTTATCATAGTTTCATTTCTAAAAAGAAATAATACCGTTTCAACATGAAATTCAGGTCTAATGTTTCCTGGCAGATGGGAGTATGCTACTGTCACCATGATGGACAGGGGGGTTCCCTGCCACCTTCATTGCCTCCTTTCTGAAGCAAAGACTGAGTTTTCATCAGTGGTTTCTCTAAACCTAGTGAAGGAGCTTCTGCTGTGGTTTCCATTGGAATGACTCTCAGTAGGATCAGTTTTGATGGATTTTTCAAGTTAAATCTAAGAAAGAAGTTTGTCCCTGTGAGGGTGGCGAGGTGCTGGGACAAGGTGGCTGAAGAAGTAGTGAATGCTCCATCCCTGGCAGTGTTCAAGGCCAGGTTGGACAGAGCGCTGGCTGACATGACAGTGGAAGGTGTCCCTGCCCATGGCAGGGGGCTGGAACTCGATGGTATTAAGGTCCTTTCCAACCCAAACCATTCTATGATTCTAATTCTGTAATAATATGGCTTTGTTCCCTGAAGATTGTTAGTGTATTGTTGTCTTCTTAAAACAGGCAGACACAGCTAAAAGCAAATAGAGGGATATTTTTGTTTTCCTGTAAGGCAGACTTGCTCCTTTCATTTAGACTTCATCATGTCCTGCATTGCATGAAGAGAAAAGGTAAGTTGAACTAAATTAACTGCCACTGAGTTTAGGGGTGAAGTAGCTCTTTATTTCTTGGTGTGCATCCACCAAGGGTAAGCTTCTTTAAAGCTAAGATACCTTTTCTCTTTTTCATTACTACTAGCATCAGAAAGCACTGAGAAGAGATCACAGTAATTGATGAGATTTCCCTGTACTTGAAAACGAAATGGCAGCGGATGCAGGAGGAATGTAGTTCCTTGGGTTTGCTAGGCAGCAGTTACAGTGTTTAAAAGTCTTGTAAGAATAATATTGTTTTCAAATGGGAATGCTACTTCATACTGGAAAACTGGCAGGGCACCCGTTACACTGTCTTTTCAATGTTTCCAGTGGTCTCAGACTGCATCCGAGGGCTTGATTCCAAGCTGCTAGGTAGTGTCAGTTGTGTCTCCCCTTTGGATTGGCCACAGATGAGAATATTTAGGGTCTGAAAGCACTTTGTGTGATAGTGGATGGGATGCAGTTCAGTTTTGTTGGGTGTGTTGTTAACATTACATCAGTATAAATGTTGTATATACAAGCATCCCTCTGTACTGGTAGGTTCATGGAGCAGAGGACTTGGCTTGTAGCAGCATGGAGGAGGTGCAAGAAGTAATTGGGTAGCCTAAAAATAGCTTATATTTTAATACACTCTTATGAAAATAAACAAGCCTGTGGAGTTCTAGTATCAAACAAATAACATGCTGGTACTAGAACTGTTTCCTTTCGCTTCCTTAACTGAGGAGAAGAAAGAGAAAATAAAATAAACTCTTGTTGTCCATAAACTAGAAGGAACATTTGCATGAAATGGTACAGTTTCGAAGTACAGGGCAAGTGATGCTTGATAACTTCTGAAAGAGGAACAGCTTATCACCCACTTCACTTGTGACAGCCCTACCAAGGGCCCTGTCCAACTTTTCAGAGCTTGGTTCTGAGTAGTTACATTAGGGTCTTATTAAGTAAGGCTTTTTGGGAAGAAGGCATTGTGCATGTTGAAACTATTTGCCACGGTTTTAGGCAAAAGAAAGGAGCGAGTTCTTTCAGCAATTATCTATTTGTAATTCCTCACTTGTGGCTAACAATGAGGAATTTGAGAAGTTACTCTGAAAATTACTTTATACATAATGTCTGGTCTCTGCTGCTTCTGTGAAATGTTAGTGTAGTACCTACAGAGAGTTATTGTTATGGAGTGATTTTGCTTTCCCTAGGAAAAAAGATATTCTGTCCAAGTTTATGGTGTACAGGAGAAAGGGTAAGGAGAATGAAAAACGGGAAACTGGTTATCCCTAGCTGTGAGTCACGGAAGTGCCCATCAGCCTTTATGCATCTCTTCAAATGAAGATGAAAAGGGTGATTCCTCTTCTAATCTACTGCCTTTGTCATTTAGGCTATTACAAAGTGCTTGAATGCCTTATTCTCCCCTTAAGGTGTAGTAATAAGTATCATTGCAGAATGAGGTTGCCAATTCATTAAGCACACAGTGAATATTATGGTGCACCTCACAGATTGCTGTGCTGCTTCTGACTTGTCTCCTGGTGTAGTTTAAGGCACTGCTTTTTGCAAATGAACATGTTACGTAAATTTGGGCTAGTATTCTCCTGTCTGTCTTCCCATGTGATGCAGTAGCAGTGACTAGCAGTTCCTCCTTAGGGAAATGCAGGCTTTTATGGAATATACTACTTAAAAGTCTGCATGACACAGATCAATCCTACCTCAGTCATGTATTTTCTCCTGGTGAAGCCTCAAGAATGACAGTTGCTCTAGATTTCCTGTGCAATCAGTGAGAAGAAATGGGCATTTCCACAGCATGATTCAGGATTCCTCTGCTGCACATCACTTTCTGCAGGTGATTCATTCTCCCTTTTTCTCTACTGGGTGTTTTGAAAAGGAAGCTGCATCTTGCTTATCTTCTGTTTAGAAGTCCCAGATAGATGCCTGTAAGCATCAGAAAGAGGGTCAAGCCAGCAGCAACCTGTGAGCAAAGAGGCTTATGACTGGGGTTTCTAACTGCTTTTTAAATGGTTGAGAGTTTGATAGCAGTGGAAATCTTGGTTACAGCAGCAGTGCCAGTCTTCAGCTAAATTTACTGAACTGTGATTGTTCTACTGCAGCCTGCAGCAAACTTTTCCCCTTATGGCAGAGACAAACCATGAAAACTAGTTCCAAACATCCCCTTTTTGAGGGAGCTGAGTAACTTTGATATTTCTTTGCCTTGCTGGCAGGTTATAAAGCAATTTGAAGGAGCTGCAATTGGATGTCAGTACAATCTGAAGTCTCTGAATGTGTTTAAAAGAAGCATTTGTGTGGAGGCCCTTCTGCAGCTGAAAATCTCAAGAATTTGGCAGAAATCTCAGTGTCGGAAGATGGCAGATTCCTGTGCAGTGAGATGTTTACTGGTTCACTGCTTTATCTTTGGCAGCTGCTTTTCCACTTGATATCTTCAGCTGGTTTTGAGGTTTTTTACAAAGAATAATTATTCATTTCATGAAATGGATCTACTTTACCCACCCAACAGGGCACCGATTCACATATTTCTCTGGCAACATCCTGTTGTTATCAGAGCTGCATTGGCTTCTGCAGGGTTGCGTTCACTGGGATGTTGGAACGTCCTGGGCCATGGTTTTGTTCCATGATTTACTGATGCCTGGGGTGACTGTTTTCAGCTATTCCTGTGAAAACACTAGGCTCACCGAGCTCTATGGGAGGTGAAAACAACCTGAGTTTTCCTGTTTTCTGCTGGCAGTGAGCTAATAGAGCTACTTCAACAATCTTTTCACAAGAATATGAGCTGGTCTACTGACAGCCTATAGATAGGTGGGAACTTCATTGTGTCCCATTTCAAGCAGCATTTTCTTATTACCAGGTCAGATTGCTGTAGAAGGCAGCAGTGAATGGACGGGATTATAGCTCTCTACAAGGTAAATGTCCACAAAATAAAGCTTTCTCAGGCATTAATCATATAAGGTTGTGATACAACCTAAAGGTTTTACTGATAGGGGTTTTTTAAAGCGTTCCATGAATTCATGAAGGAGGTTTCACTGCAGGCTACTGGAGTTCAGATTAAGTGCACATTCTGAGAGTTTGAACATGTTCACTTGCTCTTTGCATGAGGTAACACCTGAA
>JAVHNF010025042.1:1430-19642 GCA_034783455.1 Micropsitta finschii | reverse complement strand
TATTCCATTGCCCATCTCAGTTAGCATTCTGGCAGTCAGTAATTTGCACTGCAGAACTGTCTGTAGTGTGAAATGGGTTCTTTTTGGATCCAATATAGGTAGAGTCTTGCTGCAGGAGTTTATCTGACATGCTACAACTGCTGTTGCATATTCATTCTGTGCTGCTGACCTGTGCTAGTCTTAGGTCAAGATGAAACTCAATGAAATATCTAGCTTGAACAGCAGGCTTCTCCTTACATATCTGCCTCTGCTGTGCTGAACTACTTGCTGAGACAGGTAGAGCCCCAGGGTGGTAAACAACACTCTTCAGGAGTGCAAAGACTGAACCAAAGCTGTGTGATGAGTGCAGATGGGATGGTTTGCTTTTAAGGACTTGAATGGGTCACTAGAATGGAAATGAAATTCATGTAGAAAAACTGTGAAGAGAAGAGCCTGAAAGCTGCTGGAGTGGAGATGAGGTGATATGGAGGAACAGATTTAGACCAGCTGAACTCAGACGTAGTAAGGAAGCGTATAGGAGGTGGAAACGGGCAGGAGACCCAGCAGGATGATAGAGCTGTTGTTTGATCTTGCAGGGATAGGGTTGGGAAAGCCAAGGCCTACCTGGATTTGAATCTGGTTAGGGGTTTAAAGGGCAACACAAGAGGATTATTCAAGAACATAAACAAGGAAGACCAGGGAAAATGTGTCCCACTGCTGAATGCAGAGGGTGATGCAGGACACAGAGAAGGCTGAGGTACTCAGTGCCTTCTTTGCCTCAGTCTTTGCTGGTAAGTCTTTACTCAGCTGTCTTTACTGGGCTTGCCAGTGTAAGAAAGATATAGATGAACTGGAGTGAGTTCAGTGCAGGGCCACAAAGACCATTCAGAGACTGGAGCACCTCTCCTAGGATGAGAGGCTCAGAGAGCTGGGACTCTTCAGCATAGAGGAGACAAGGCTCCGGGGGGAACTTATCAGCATGTATAAAAACCTGAAGGGAGTATAGGAGAGGGAGACAGACACTCAGTGGCTGCAGTTACAAGGGGCAATATGTACAAAAATACAAAGTCCTTGCCAAAGCACCTTCTCTGTTGCATCCCACATCCGTTTTTCTGAGCCTTGTTCCCACAAGCTTCTTTTTAATATCCTCTAATTCCTGTATTGGAGGCCACAACCAACATTCATGAACCATCTGTGTTGCTCATCATCTTTTGGTAATGTCTGTAATTTCCCTTTCCATGATCTCTTCCCTTGGCTGAAGAATCACAGAATGGTTTGGGTTGGAAGGAACCTTAAAGATCATTTAGTTCCAGCCCCCCTGCCATGGGCAGGGACACCTTCCACTAGATCACATTGCTCAAAACCCTTTTGTTTTGTGTATGAAGTTTCCATGCCTTTGTTGCATTTCTCTGATATTTTTTTCCACTTCTGCTATATCCTTTTTCAGATCAGGAAACTAGGACTTACTGCATAATTCAAGGCACAAGCAAATCAGAGATTTAAACAGTACCACAATTTGCCTCTCTCTGTGTTTCTTCTCTAGTTATTCCTAATATCAGATGTGCTTTCTTGTCTTCTTCTGAACACTTAAACTGATATTATCAGGACCTATCATAGTTGTGTGATCTCATTCACAAGCAACTGCTCAAATTTACTTGCTGACTTACAAAGTGGTTCGTATAAAGGATATTTTAATGTAATGGCTAAATATGTGTCTGTTAAGCAGGAGGTGCTTCCAGTTAGTAGGATGAGGTTTTGCTAAAACAAAAGTTACTGCGTACATGGATCAGATATAAATAGTACTGGATTGCAGGGCTGCGCACAAGAAGGTGAACATACAGATGCTGCAGAGTCAATGTATTTACATATAGATATAGCACTACTGAAGATCAGCTGCTGATGTAGGTGTCTGACTCCTCTGTATATTTGTGTTCACCTGGCCTGTCACTGAACTTATAGCTACAGTGGTCCTAGAAAAATGGTGTTTAACCTCAGCCTGCAGTACTGTCCTGAAGCAAAAAGCCTGCAAAGTGTCCTAACACCATGCACCAGGTACTGTTCAGCCCACCGCAGCCTTGGAGGAGCAAGGTAACACTTGGTAGCACTGACAGAAATTCTTCCTTTTGAATTCCTTCAAATTCTTTTTTGTTCCAGCATTCCTTCCAGGGTGCTCTCTTTACCTTAACTCCTCTGTATCCTGAGGCTGAGCTGGGCCCTGCCTCTTACAGAGCCATAACAGTTCCAGGTCTTTCTCCATGGCTGGGTGCAGGGGAAGCACTCTGAACATCCACAGAGGTTGGAGGGAACTCTTCTCATGGAGGCTCCTGCTGGGAGCTAGCTGAGAGCAACCATGCTGAGGGTTTTCCTCTGGTTCTTTTCTGAAGCTAGAATCCCAGTAGCTTGGCCCATGTTGAGGAACATCCTGAGGCTCAAGTGGGCTTTTCACTGCCCTGCTCTGGTGAGATTTGTGCACTTGTGCTCTCTGACATTTAGATTGTCAAGGACTGAGCCTGAAGAATGTCACTGGGAAGGGTGCTGGGCATCTCAACAGACAAGCAATGCCTGTGCCACACTCTCCTTTGAACAACAGTATTCCCACTTTTTGTCCCCCAAAGGCAGGGGTTGAATCCAGCCCTTAAGACTGTTTTTGGTGATTAATCATTTGCTACTTTTATCTTGCAACGTGTGGGAAGAACTTAAAGTCAATGACTACTCTGCGGTGACAGTCTCCTCCTTTCTGTGTGAGGGTTTTGTGGATGTAGCTAGTCAATAATAGCACAGTGCTGAGAAGAGAGGAATAGCCTTGCTTTTGTACTCATGCTCTTTTCAGAAGCTCAATTCTTTTCATTTTCTTCATCTGAGAGTTATGGTCAAAGTAGAAAGCAGAGATTACTGCTCTTGCAAGAAAAGCTGACACCTCAAACTGTGTCAAAGTTGAATTTTTGTGACCCATTACACAGCCTGGATTACTTTACAGGTGAGATGGCAATACCAGATTTGAGTCCTGCAGTCAAAGTCTAGCAGAACTGGAACAAGAGGAATATTCTTAAATATATCAATATTGATTGATCGTACATAATTTTATTGTTCAGTCATGGTTCTTGACACTATATGGCTTATTATTCATATGTGATGTATTTATATTCATCTGAATGCTGCTGGTCCTTAGGGTCACTCGTTAAGAGTCTCTGGGGAGAACAGATTGGTTACATTTTGTATTGCTCACAAACTTCGTATGCATGGTTTGACTTGTGAAGAAACTGCTTAGTGTTGTGTTTAAAAGAAGGCTTTGAGGCATCCACACTTCCTTGGTAGGCCTTACTTGTGCTTGTTGTCATATGTCTCTCCTAGTCTGTGTGGGCACCTAATTGTACCTGACTCATATCAATTGATGGACTGAATTAATGATTCAAAACGTTAATGATGACAGGCATTTGCATCAGCTGGACCCTTCAGAGCATGCACATGTGAAAAGGTTTATCTCAGGCCTTAAACGTGGGGATCTGCATAGGCAGGGACAGCCTATTTCATTATTACTGCTGGAACAGAAATCAGGAGGCTGAAATCCATGATGCGTCTGGAGCCCTTGCAACAAACACATACTGGTGCAGAGTCCCACTTGCCAGATGGAGATGGGTACTCAGCTGTGTGGAGGCAGAACGCTGGGAAGACAACAGGTAACTTGGGGTCTGCCTTGGGTTTCTTGCTCATCCAGGGCTAATCACAATGCAAACAGGCTGAGGGCATCAAAGACAAACTGCTGGTGGGAAGAGGTGCAGGAAGCTTCCAGAAGAGACAGCAAAGCAAAGCAGGGGAAGGATGTGGTATCACATATGGTGACAAAAAAGAGGTTATGAGATTGCGAGCATTAGGGTCAGTCACATCAAGGTAAAGAGAAGTGGTTAATGTGGATGAATGAAAAGGATTTGCTTTGTTGAAAATGGAAGCTGGGTTAGAAAGAAGAATCTGTTTGGTCATCTGAATGCCACATACTCAGTTGGACACCAAACTTTTAGCCACAGATGAAATACTGCAGATGAATTACCTCTAACTCCCTGATTGTAACAATTCAAGCAATCAAATTGTATTTTTCTTTCTTATGTGCTCTATAGCCTATTTCCAGAAAGAAAATTTATTACACAAGTCTTTAATAGTTGAGCGTTGCTTTTCCTAGCCAGCTGCTAGTCTTCCTTTTAGCAGAAAAATGGAACAATTAAAAATGAGTCAATCCATTTTGTACTTTTTTTTGCATCTTTCCCAGAAATGTTTAGTAGGGGTTGCTATAGGAGGCAGAATGCTGGACTCAGATCTAATTGTGTCAGAGGTTTCTGTTTCTGTAAGATAGGATAGTTTCCAATGCCCACTCTTAGATAATACCAATGTTATCCTAGTATTTTATCTGGAATAATTAAACAAGCAAGCATCTAGAGGTGCTCTGATACATCATAAAGCAAATGGGAAACCCTGTTTGCTTCCATTCAGATTCCAGTATGTTTGATACTACCTGAAAGTGGTGAAAGGATATTAATGATTTACAGTTTGGATATTTCCTTAGCAGTGGCTTTTACTTGCATTGCTTTCAAAGACTTGATTACATTTTTAACTATTAGCATACAAACTTCCTCCAAATTTCCACCTGATAAGATCAGCAGTATTCGTTAGTGAGGAAATTTCAACAGGCAATGTTAAATATGCTAAAAATGCCCAGCTCCACCTTTCCTCTTTGTTTGTGTGTATGTATCTCAGCTTACACTGCTCCCCAGTCCCTGACAAGTCACTGTGTTTACTTTGTCCTGATACTTTCCACATTCCAGGAGGGAGTAATGATTTTGATTTCCTTGTTTTCTGATCAAAGGCATCACCATTTTTTTCCTGTAGGCAATACTGGATTTTTGCCAGATCAGAAAACCCCTCTTTTCCAAGTTATGATTGCACAGATATTGTAAATGGTACGCAGGTGTCTCTGGTGACTTTTGAAGATCTCGATGCTGTCTTCTTAGTAGCAGTCCAGGTCCCCAGGGGATCTTGCTTTATAATGCAGCTGAATATTATAAAGATCTAAACCATCAACAGTATAAAATGAAACAATCGACTATGAGGATGTAAATTAACATTTCAACTACCAGAGACTCCCAACTATGCAAATTTACATTCCCTTCTACACCTTGTGATGTCCATATGGTGCATAGATTACTGCTGAGCACTTGTGTGTGGTGCCTTGGGAGTACTATAGCCCAGTATTTCAGGTTTAGCAGACTATTTTTAGAGGTAGGGTTCATGGCCGATGGTTTTCTGACTCCTGCAAGCAAATAAAACAATGGCTTTCACCTCCAGATAAAGGGCTCTGATAATACCAGCTCCAGCTCTCCACCCTGCTCCTCAGCCAGCTACCACCACTTGTGGCAAAGGGAGTGGGGAGAGACTTCCTCCAGCACCTTCTCTGACCTCCTGCTTATTGGTGAAGGGATGCTGTCTTTCCCCATCTGCTGCTGCTACTTGTTTAAAAAGGGAACAAACCCAGACATTTTCTTTCTGAGTTTTCTTTCCTTGTTGTGCAGTTAGGCCTCCAGAGGTAGATAAAGCATAATTAAAACCTACTGAGTCATCAGACTTGGCACAAAACCAGGTGGAACCTCAAAATTATGAAAGGCATTATAAAAAACTGGGAAGCACTAACCTCAGGTGATTTTTTTGTGATGATAAAAAGATGAAAGTTGGAAACACGTAACTGAGTTATTATTTGGAGAGATGCAGCACTTCTGAAGTTAAAGCATCATGTTTGCTGTAGTTGAAGTAGTTAATATTTGCCAGATTAGCTTTAGGTATTTTGATGTAGTGTGAAGATAACAGTGGCAAAGTGCACTTGCACAGGTAAAACAAGGCATACACACACCCAACTCTTTCCACAGAAATACACTATCAGCACAGTTCCTCTTTAACCCGCAAAATCTTACACTGCATTTTACTAATACCTTCTACAAGATTGTGTCAGAGGAGTGCAGGAAGTGATTTATTTTAGATGTAACATGTAGTTACACTTGAAACTGCCGTACGACTTGCCTGCTTCAACTTTACATACAGTAACTGGGTAAAACTTGAACAAGTTTTCAGCTATGTGTAACCTCATGGGCTGTGCCCACTGTGGCAGCAGGATTATTTGTCAGCAGAATTTCTTTTCACAGCCCACTCTTATCAGAAGACAGCCGCAATTACTGAGCTAAACCGGTATGTGAAAACAGGCGGTGTTTTGGAGCTGCTTGGTTACTGTAGAGGATAAATAGCTCCTGACCCTAAACCGGATCTTCTTAAGAAAAAAAAGCGGTGTCCCTATGCCTTATAAGGCATGGGCAGGCTTACTCCGGCGCTGAAGAAGGGGCGCTAATGGGCTCACACTGCTGAGTTTTACCCGGCAGCGGTCGCAGGCGACTGGAGAAGTTGAGCTGAAACTACAAACACTTTGAACCCGGCACTTAGCGGCGAAACGCACTCGGGAGAGGAGGCAGCAGGTGAACTTGAAAAACCCCAAACCATCGCTTGATCATGGGGAAATCAGGTGAGCAAACGTCCTCGTGCGGCTTGCTGTGCGTTCTTACAATGCCCGTGCCTGCGTTTGTCCTCGGAAAGCGTTGCTAAAACGTTAGTGGCTTTTCTCAGAGAAAGCTGCTTTCATTTTGCATGGTACAGCCTGGGAGGAGCTTTCTTTTCGACACAGGGTGAGATTAAAAACCTGATGGAAACGACACCCTCTCCCCAGTCTGCACAATGCAGAAGTAGTTATATTTTATATGCAGCACACAGTTTGTAACCTATAGTAGCTTTACTGTATGAAATAATTATAAGCCCTATAGCTTCAAAATTATCTTGTGTCTGGCTGTCTGATAAAGCTTACCTGCCCTGCAGATAGGCAGCAGGATGCTTTGGTGGGGGGGACACACACAGTTTTTATCACCCTTCTTTTCAGGAGGATTTAGATTTAAGGTTTGGTTATTGTTTAACTGAGGATAGCCTTGCTGAGCTCTGAAGTCTCCCCCCAGCTGTGCACATACTCACGAAGCCTCTCCCTGCTGCTGGCTGCATTGTTGGTCCTTTCCCCATTGCCAGTGGCTGTCTGTGTGCCCTGCTCTGACTGTCTCGGCTGGGGGATACTCCTCTGAAGCTGCCAAGGAGCCAGAGACCTTGAGAGAGAGCTTGTGCCCAGGGCTTCCTCTGTCTTTGTCCTTTTAGAGTCATGAGTGAAAATCTGTGCTGATCTTCTGAAACGGACATGAAACTGGATGGTTTATTTTTGTTCTTGTGGTCGGGACATTACTTCTGTGACAAATGAGAGCCTGGCAGCATATTGGCTGTCTGTCCTGTGTGTAAACAGCATGTATGGAGCACACTCAGCAAGAACTAGTCCTTGATTCACTCAAAACCATAGGTCTCTTCCAGAGAAACTTGAGGAGAATCTTTGTGCTTATAGCACTTTAATGAGCCTAAGCACGGGTGTGTTGAGCTTTTCTCCATTTTCTTTTTTCAAAGAGCAGCATCCTAGATGAGATCAGAGCTGTCTGCAAATGTGGCTTTAAAGGGCTTACTGGTATGACACCCAGTCCAGGTGAAGCACCATGTAGCTGCTGGTGGGTGGTTTTAGCCCTGTGTCCTGGAAGCTGCCTATGTTTTCAAGTGGGTTGGGCGTTAGTAAATAACCTTACAACTATTTGAATAACTGTGGTTTCTGAGAAGTATCAAGTTCAGCAATTCCTCGCTAATAGCATAAAAAGTACAAATGCAGTCTAGTGGCTGTATGTTACATTTGCAAAGCACGTCAGGCAAAAGCAGCATAGATACTCCACTCTGCACATTCTGATTCCTAAATGTTTAAAATGTTAAACATGATTTGTCACTTGTGTCACTTTTCAAATCAACGGTAAACTGGGCCCAGGTTATGGTCTTTGAGCTCCATGAGATATTTTTAGATGAATCATAAAAATGAAATCCTGTCCTGGCAATTGGTTTATTGACTAAACCCCATCTGCACTTTTGCACTGAAGTCTTCAAATTCCTGTCTGAGATCATTCAGTGTGGTTTGCCTTTGAATGGGTGGGAGCAGCTGTTTTACAAAGTACTGCTTCAATGCCTTTTCCTGTGTGTTTTGTGTAAAACACCTTGTCACCTCGTGTTCCTGCTGTGGTACTCTTGAGGACATGGTGCAAACAGGTTTCACTATACTAGGATGTATGGAAATGTAACAGGTTGGGATCTGTCTGACCTCAAAACAGTCCTCGCTCTTCTCCTGAGTCAGAAAGATTAATGCAGATTACTTGAAAGCATAAATTTAAGGATGCTCTAATTCATGTAAAGTGAGCCCACTATTTTAGAATAAATGTCTTCAGAGCAGTTTCTTTAACTTTTTTTCTTCAGTAAATCTATCTTGAGGTCTTGGTAGCCCCATGCAAAAAGATGCTGCTACTGAAAATCTCAGTTCTTTAGTAAAAGCTTTCTATGTGGTGTTACTAGATGCTGGGTCATATTTGAAACTGTTCATTGCAAGTGTCAGAGCTAGAGACTTAGTGTTGGGTTTGCAGAGCTGAGTGTTGGAAGACTTTGGTACCTCTGACTCAGCTTTCTTCCTTGGAAGCTGCCTGCTGCTGAAACCACATTCATACTGAAACTCCAACACCAGGTTTAGGAAATCACTTTCCATGTCTGTAACTCCTGCAAACACTTAGCCAGACAAGGGGACCTCCTCTGCCTTCCCCCTGTTCTTCTCTTTTCAGACAGCATTTGGTTTAGTGGCTTCCCTCCTTGCAGATCCCGGAGAGCTCTAATGGAAAAGACTTGGACAAGTATTTTCTGCAGGAAATGAGGCGATGGTGAGCTGGCTGCTCTTTGTTGTGCTGTTGCTGAGAGCACTGTGTTGGTAGGGCTGTGACCCCCCTGCAGCTGTGCTCAGTGGGAGGCCGGGGTCCTGTGGCAGCCTTCACCCCAGAGAGGATATCTATGTAAGCAGCTGCGGGTGATGCTGGGGAAGCAGCTGCCTGCCAGCTCCACTCCTCCGCTCTGCAGCGCGGGGATTTCTGCTGCCTGGCGGGAGTCTCCGAGAAGGCTGGGATGTGGCAGAAAAGGGCTCCTAAAAGTCTTACTTCTTCGCTTCCTACTGCTTGCTCCCTGAAAACCAGCTGGAGGTGACAGCAGGGGATTCGCCCTGTTTCTGGGTGCAGACGCTATCGGACGGGTTCAGTAAATATTGGCTATCTTTTTACACTGTTTGCTTTTTCTTTCCTTTTTCCACTTCTGCAAATGTGGGTGGGACTCCAGAGAAAGGGCTGGGAGTTTCCCTCTGTGCTGCTATTGAGTCAGTACAAAAATAAGGGCTGAGAAAGGGTTTGGTGAAAAGGAAAGAGACAGGAACCAAACTCGGTGCAGATTTCCATGCTGGTTTTAATCTTCCTTAGAAGCATGTGCTGGTTTTTAACTCTTCAGATGCACCTTTGGACCACAGTAAAAAGGGCTGTCGTGTTTTCTGTGGAGCGGGCTGCACCTTCAGCTGAAGTGCAGACTTGTACTTTAGCATCTCAGTAGGAGACAGCTGTAGCAGCTCATAGCAAAAGTACAAGCATATTAGAGAAGTGACCTGTTCGCTTTCTGAGAAAGGCAATACTCGCAAGCTGCCAAACTGACAAGGCGTTTCATGCTGGCTGGTTTTACAGGACCAGTGGGGATAGAGGAAATGAATTAGTCTAAGCTGATAGCAACCAAGTGTTTGTTTGGTAACAGTGGGGCTTTTGCAGAACTGTCATCAGTACAACTTACTGGTGTGGTGGGAAAAAGGCCTTTCAAAAATCAAGTTAATTCCATTGAAAACCCCACACTTGACCAGTTTTTGTGTGTAGAAGACACTGATTATTTGGTATATGCTCAAGGCAGATACATACCAAAACAAGTATGAAAGGCTCACAAAGAATAAGACGGAATGTGATGGTCTGTAGTAAAAGAGATACCACTCAAGGTTTCCCATGCCATAGAGTTGCACATCAAAAAGCATCAACTCTCCTTTCTGAATCCTCCAAGAAATCTTCCTCAAAAAAAAAATTAAGCATGAAGAAAGCTTTTATTACTGGAAATACTCAGACCCTTAGTTCTCTATCAGTACAGTTGGTAGTGTCTATCTTGCCTAGATTTGAATTTGCCTCTGCTGCTGCTGTGTATGCAAGAACAAAAAGAAAGGGGAAGTAAGACTCTTCATTGTAAGTGCTTTGTTGTTTATTACATATCTCATCAGGCCAGAAGGCTATTTCAGATCACTATTTTGGTACAGGCTGTGCTGTTCTCTGAAAGATTAGCTGGAGCATATCTATGTTATGTTTTTGGAGGCAGATGTAACCATGTTCTGCCTGGTTTTTAAAGGTCTGATAGCAGTTCCGCCAGATCTGGGCTGGGTGGCCCTGTGGAGGGGGACCAGGCTGGTGGCCAACCTCTCTGGCACCTGTGCAAGCAAGTATGAGAGATGGTAGTAGTGGAGGAAGAAAAGAGGGGCCTATTTACTGCTACCACAACCATCATTTAAAGTTGACTGAACTGAGTTACCAGAGTGAATCTCTGCTTTGAACAGAAATCACGTGGTCTTTACCTGGTCTCCAAGCAAAGCATGATCTTTGAGCATGATCATTGCAGAGCTGCATGAAATGGCGAGTTAATTGTCCTCCTGAAGCTTTGCCATGCCACCACTGTAGGTGGGGTGTTTGGGAGCTATTTTCTAACACAGATAGTGTGGGCTGTCCCTGCTCATATACCTGTGTGTCACTAAGCTGACATGGTGTGGTTGCATGTTGCTGAAGTCTCTAATCTCTGTTATAAATTTAAACGCAGGGCACAAGGAACTGTTTTCCATGAGACAGCTCTGATCATAGTTTGTGATAGATGTTAAGAAATTATGGAATACATGCTTACTTGTATCCTTTGTGTGTGTTTGTCACACTTGTAAATTCTACAGGCCATTGGTAGGTGTTGGGCACTTAATAAGTGATCCGCAGAAAGCGATTTGGTGTGAACTGTGGTAGGGAATAATCCGTTCTTGAACTTTCTCTTATGAAGACCCATTACTGAAACAAATCTTTCAGCTGAGAATCACGGAAGGGTTCAACCCTGTGCCAGTGCTCTATCACCCTCACAGTGAAAAAGTGTTTCCTGATGTTCAGACTTTAATAGCTCCTGTATCTTCTATAGCTCCACTGTATGAGGACTTATGACTGTGTGGAGTATATTGCTCTGAACTACTCCAATGGCAGGTCACGAGAAGGGATGTCCATGACACAGTGTTGTAGGTATTGCATTGACTTTCTGGGGTTTAATGTATTGGGCAGGGGGATCAGAATGAGATGATGTAATTGTTAGTAAATATCGGTAAAGAAAGCTTCCTGTGTCTCCCTGTCTGGTCTGGCCTACTGGATAGGTGAGTTTACACATCAGCAAGCATAAGAAATGTACATGGTCATATTTCCATGACTCGGGTAGATGCATAAGTAAACATTGCCCCAACTAGCTTGGATGTCCTTGGCAGAAAAGCAAGGTGAGAGGGTATTGGAGCTAATGAGTTGAAAGCCAGTTCAGGTATGACTACCCCAAACAATGGTAGAACATAAATGGTAGAGGTATAAAATGGCAGAGCATAACCCAGGAGATGTGGGGTAGTTCTGCTTTTCTTTGGTTCTTCTTTGCAAAAATCTTAATTTTGCAAAGAGTTTAATTCACACCAGACACCATATGACCTCGAAGAGCTGTTACTTGATGAAGAGTGTATTATTATGCTGCTGTCATGCAAACAGGAGGAATCACAACCTAATGACTCAAGCCCAGATTTGGTAGTAGGGAAGTTCTGATTTCTGGTATTGCTCATTAGTGAGTACAGTTGTACCTTACTTTCTTCATAAATTGCTATAATTAGAAACTCTAAGCAGATACGATGTTGGGAATCAGGAAGGGAAATGGAGAAGATTGCTTCACTTTCTTCTGCATAGTGTGGTCAGTTCTAACTTAGGTAACTTATAGCTGTATATTTTGAAGTGTACGTACCCCAGGAATTGTATGTACCCTAGGAATTGTGTGACAATTAGATTTAAGAACACAAGGCTTGGTTCTGTCAGTGCTCCAGGCTGCTGATTAGTATTGCCTGGGGTCTTTTTAAATGCTTATACACAGAAGTCTCTGCTGCCTCTCAGAGCTGTGCAGTTTCCAGTTTACCAGGTGTTCCTTTTTAATCAGGGCAGTCAATTGCCTAACAGTTTATAAAAGGCCTTAAGTGAGGAAGTAATCAACACTGTCTATTATAACAAGAATAGGATTTGCAATCAAATAGTGACATGACTAATGTCATTGAAACGTTATTACACTGGCGGCTTCATATTCTCAGGCAATATGCCTCAAATTGGGTATGGATGAAAGTAGTGTGGTTGTGTCATATGGCACAGGTAGTGCAAAGTTACTAAGTTTGTTGTAGCAGAAGGCCAGAAAATAAAATGAGTGGGGACTTTATCCATCAGATGCAGTTAACTTGGACATCTTACTCACCCCAGCAGTAAGTAACTGTCGTGGTTTAAGCCCAGTCGACAAGTCAAACCACGCAATTTGTAATTTCCCCACCCCACCCCCCCGGAAGGGATGGGGAGGAGAATCAAAAGAATGTAACTCCCACGGTTGAGATAAGAACAGTTTAGTAACTAAGGAATAACACAGATCACTACTGCTACCAACAATAATAATGATAAAGGAAATAACAAGGGGAGAGAATACGATACCACCTGACGAAACAAGCCCGACCAAGCAGAGAGCAAGAGAGCAAGAGAGAACCAGAGCATGCCTTTCTGGGTAACTCCCAGTTAACTCGCCGGCCATGACGTGTATGGTATGGAATAACCTCTTTGGCCATTCTGGGCCAGGCATCCCATCTCTGACCCTCCCCCAGCAAAGCAGGAGGCTCAGAGAGCCCTCGGCTAACCCAAACATTCTGACCAGTAACTATAAACATTGGTGTTATCAGCGCTGTTCCCAGGCCAAAAGCCAAAAACACAGCACCGCACCAGCCACCAAGAAGAATTAAAAATGACTGCTACTGCTGAACCCAGGACACTCATCCACATTTTTATGTGGTTTTGCAGTGGTATCATAACTTCGTTTGCTTAACTATTCTTGCATTAATTGGCAGTTTTCTGTGGTCAGAATAATAAACATTCTGTCAGGTTTGTACTGAGACAAAATACAGGAAATTTTGTAGTAGCAATGAAGCTAAATCAGCAGGTGTGATTATCATGGTAACTACACCCCTGGGTGCTTAGAAGCACATGGCTGCATCTGGTCCACAGTTATCTCTCCAGGGGTGAGATTATTTCATGATAACTATACTGCCCTAATGTCCCACTGGTTAAGGAGGATTTGCGACCCTTATACAGAATCCTGCCTGAGTTGAACAGACCGAATTTCTCCCCCATCCCAGCTGTCTCTATTTTTATGTTTTCAATATAATTCTTTTTTTGTTCATTTCTATTCATTGAAAAGGTGCATTTATTATAAATTGTCTTTAATGCCAGTATTATAGATTAGTAAAATGCATGCTTTTGACCAAACCCAACCATTTATCTAGATTCTAGATATAGCACAGCTGATTTTGTGTCACACATCCGATGGAATCTGACTATCATTATTTGCTATGAAAATATCAGTGCCAGAATAAGATACTTTCACAGTGCTCTGAACAAAAAATAATGATTTCTACCTTGTCACTCTACTATTGCTAAAAAAGGTGTAAACAAAGACATGAGAGCAGGGACTAGAATTTCCTATCCTTTCTCATCTCATGGCCATTGACAAGCAATGTGATTTGCAAATAGACTGAGGATTCTGTAGCATATTTCAGAGTAAGAACTCCAGAATTTACGGAACTGAGGGCTGGGCAATGCAGATATGAGTTTAATGCCACCCTTGCCATTCCTGTCATTTTCCGAATTCCTGGTATAGGTCTTTAGCTGTGGCAGGGCTGTCTTCATATATTTCATATATAAGTCATCTAATTAAATCCTGCTAATAGCATGCAACTGTAAACATTATATAAACACATAATGAGTACAAAAAAAAAAAAAAAAAAGAATACGTACTATAGCTGAAGGAAATATTTTTTTATACTTCATATAATAGATTATTTTGCCACTTCCCTTTAAAGGTTAATGTATTTTCCCAGCAGTTTAAGTTAAGCACAAAGGCTTAGAAGGAGAGAAAATGACAGGAAAGTGAGTGCTACCAAGTAAAAAACAAAGGCTTTCTTCCTCTTAATGGGACTCAAGACACCACTAATCTCATCTGGTTTAGCTGATAAAGGTAGGCATAAGATGGTGAAATGGATTCAAATGAGAAATATTTCTTTATTAGGCACATTCGAATTCGTTTGGGGTTTTTATTGTCATTTTTTTTCTTCATTAAAAAAAAAGCTGAGATGATTACTTTTTCACAAGGTGCTAATCATTCAATGAGTTAAATCAATATTTTATTTTTCAAACTGAGTGGGTGTCACAAGATATTTCTTAATTAATTTTGCAATTCCTAGGAGCAATTAAAAGGATTATTTTGAGAATGACTGTTGTAATTTAAATCAATTTTAGTATATAAAGTCATTTTACTATCATATCCTCTCTCCCTAGCAACAGTGGATTGGAGCACGACAGAGAAGTGAAATATGCCCACTGCATCCAGTCAGGGGAAGCACAAATCAGAATATTTGATTTCCTAAGTCTCACATCTCCATTCAGTCTGAACACTAGTTTCAGGCTTTTATCTTCTAAGGGTTTAATGTTTTGGGTTTTTTTTGTTTGTTTGTTTGGGTTGGTTTTTTTTAAAAAAACCCCACTGTTCTATATTTGCACATAGGATCCAAAAGAAAAACGTTTCTAAATAAAACATATAATTTGTGTTTTCTGTTCTTATGAAACATTTTACACAAAATATGTATGAATGAAAAAGCTGAGAGGAATGGAAGCTCTATGATACAGATGGAAGCCACTGCAAAGAAATTTTGTTACATTGGGATTGTTTTTTCATGTTAATGAGGGCAAAACTTAGAGAAACAACAGGCTTTTAAGCAATTTACTTCTACATCTAAATGTTGGATCCACAAGTCTATTCAAGAGGTAAGGAACAATGCAACACAGTACTTTGTTTTCTCTTTTAACTTCAGGAATCCCAGCTAAGAAGTCCCTTGAGAGTTTAGTGCATAATTTAATTCTCCTTCTAAAAGGGAAAAATATAAAAAATCTACAGGCTTTTCCTCTTAGAACATCTAAACAAAATTGTCTTCCTATGCAACCTGCAGTTTTGCTTCTCAGACAGCCACTCAAGAACCTGTCTAACACAGTTCTGTGTTATACAGTATACGCATGCAACCTTAACTTCAGATATTCCAGGTAACTTCTTTGTGAGCATTTTCTTTAATAACAGTTCTGTGGAAAAAGGGAAAATCTGGTGTTTCTTTCTTACCTTCCCCCGCCACCTTTATTAATAAATGCCTCTTTTCCCCAACAGAGCATGCATTAGTGAGACATAAGGGAACAAAACCATTTGTTTTTGTTAAAAGGCATTTAAATTTATTCATTAGGTTCCTTTATTCCCCAGCTGAATGATACCTCAGCAGTTCTCAGTGATCAACAGAAAGTGGGGTACTTCTGAAGGAAAAGTGACTACCTATTCATGACCTGGGATGCAAATCAAAGTTTAAAATGGATTTTTTTGTTCCTAATTCTTAAAACAAATCGAAAGGAATTTCTCTTGCTTGACGTAATAGTCTATCTATTTTCCAGATGCCATCTGCAGGATGCTACACTAAATATTACACTACTTTTCTGAAGCAGTGTGTTCAGGAAAACATGCAATGTTGTGCGGAACTTTTAACATGTGAACTGTCCCATAGAAGCTGAAATGAAATGATTTTATAAGATTTTTCAAATCCTTAAAGCTAAGTGTGTTTTTAATTGTTATCTTTTACTCAGATCATGCTGACAAACAGTGTAAAGTATTGTCTAGCAGGGGTTTTGTAGGTCACTGAACTTATATATGAAAATATTTTTATCACTGAAAGGAAGAATTTTACTGAGGAATGATTCCTTTGTGTTTTCTTTTGTATTTGCCTAAGAAATGCTAACTAATCTGTAGCTGTAATATGGAAATCAGACAGTGTTGTCTGTGAGATATTTAGCCACAAAATTCATTATACAAAATAAAGTTCATAGGGTCAGGTTTTGGGTTTTTTTTTGTTCAACATATTCATCCTTTTTTGTATGTGTGTCAGTGGAAATTTTCTTCCTTATGACCAAGGAAATCTTTTTGTTATAGTAAATATTTTAACCCTTGCAGGAACTGTTATATTTGGAATAAATCTGATTGTTGCGTTCTCAGGCTCTTAAGTGAATTTCTTGTGAAATTTATTTTCAAACAAGGGAAAAACATTCTTGTCTGAATGAAAACAAATGTTTTCAAACAACAGAAAGCATTGAGCACTGCGTATTTGTTGTACATCTCATTTGGAAGTGCCAAATTAAACAAGAAAATTATTACCTTTTCCTGTTAAGCAAGGAGTTGTTTCAGAGCATCTAAGGTACAGCATAATTAGACAAAAGAAATAAGCTGAGGGAAAATAAGGATGAAAAACACTGTTAATATGTCCGGAAAAATGAGCTCTACTTATAAATATCACATAGCGAAACTTGGCAAGTAGATGAAGAGGAAGCAGCTTCAATATTAATTCATCATTATTTTAAATAAAACTATTAGGGTTCTCTCTTTTAATCATGTCATTACGGAACTTTAAATAATGCTCACTGTGAATTCTGCTGGTGATTAAAACATATAGCAATCTTTTAGCACAGATTCTGTTACATATTTCACTAAATAAGCTATCTCATTTAAACAAAGATTTTCAACAACTTTGTACATTCTGTAACTTGACAAAATGCTTGCTATATCAGTGGCAATAATACCACTGACAATAAAACACAGATACTATAAGGTATTGTTTTAACTTTCTCCCATCTAATTCCAACCAATTAACATTTATTAAGGTTTATGCTTTTTCTGAGCCTGTGACACATTTTAAGTATACCATGAATTGCAGATTTCAAAGTTTTTAATCTCTTGATTAAGAACTAAGCAAACAGTAAGACTGTCTTATTGAAAAGCAAATTCTCTTTCTGTAAGTTGCATCTTAACATATGAATAATTAATTTAATAGAAAAAATACCGAAAATTTGTGAGATTTGACATGTGATTGTAGGTGAATGAGCAGAGAGTTAAAAAGACAGATGTCACAAAAATGTTAAAAAAGAAAAAAACAAAGGCTAAGGCTATGATTTTAAAGACATAAATTATATATAAGATGAGCCTTATTTTAGGTTGTAGGGATTTTTTTGAAGAAAAGAAAAAAATCCAAAAATCGCAACAGTTCATTCTGAACTCAGAAAAACATGAATTAACATCTGTGCATTTAGAAGTAAAGAATATTTTAAAAGCCTTTGGAGCTGATCTACCTTATTTCTCTGACCTTCTCAAACCAAGATCACCATTCCCAGTACAGTCTCATTGGTGTGAAAAACCAGAAGCTAAGGACAACTCTCTCCTTATGTGGACCTGCCTCAATCTGCAGGGCAAATTTTCAGGTCATCATGCTTCCACCATATGATTTCACAGAGACAAATAAAAAAAGTGCGATGGAGTTGAAGGTTCTACTTAATAATAGCTGTCTTTCAAGGATTTTAAATAGGCTATTTAGATGATTCTATATGTTTAAGCACTAAAAGCTTCTTTAGTTAAACACTGAGTCATTTAGACCACTTATTTCCAGAGAGGATATATAAACTAAGTAAGCCAAAATAAACAGTGGAATCGAGTTCACATCTTTCACTCCTTTTTCACTCTTATGACAGTGCCTTGAATGGTTTCTTTTCAGAACTGGCTTGTTTATTTTTGATTCATAAAAGTTGGGGAAATGTTTTTTTTATTAATTGCGTGAGTAACTAACAGCACCTAAACAACACTGACAGTCTTGTTAATGAATATCTTTTGCTCTTTTGTAAATATTTCTAGTCTCAGGAATAAAGTACAAAGCTATATAAAACTTACGGAGATAAGGCATACTGGTTTACATTATCACAGAATCACAGAATCACAGAATCCCAAGGGTTGGAAGGGACCTCAAAAGATCATCTAGTCCAACCCCC